>SJYX01013250.1:30844-50185 GCA_006410675.1 Oreotragus oreotragus | reverse complement strand
AATCAAGATTGCCGGGAGAATTATGAATAACTTCAGATATGCAGTGATACCACCCTTATGGCAGAAAGTGAAGAAGAACTAAAGAGCCTTTTGATGAAAGGGAAAGAGGAGAGCGAAAAAGTTGGCTTAAAGCTCAACATTCAGAAAACTAAGATTATGGCATCTGGTCCCATCACTTCATGGCAAATAGATGGGGAAACAATAGAAACAGTGACAGACTTGATTTTGGGGGGCTCAAAAATCACTGCAAATGGTGACTGCAGCCATGAAATTAAAAGACACTTGCTCCTTGGAAGAAAAGTTATGACCAACCTAGAGAGTATATTCAAAAGCAGAGACATTACTTTGCCAACTAAGGTCTGTCTAGTCAAGGCTATGGTTTTTCCTGTGGTCATGTATGGATGTGAGAGTGGGACTGTGAAGAAGGCTGAGCACCGAAGAATTGATGCTTTTGAACTGTGGTGTTGGAGAACTCTTGAGAGTCCCTTGGACTGTAAAGAGATCCAACCTGTCCATCCTAAAGGAAGTCAGTCCTGAATATTCATTGGAAGTACTAACGCTGAAGCTGAAACTCCAATACTTTGGCTACCTGATGCAAATAACCGACTCATTGGAAAAGATCCTGATGCTGGGAAAGATTGATGGCAGGAGGAGAAGGGGACAACAGAGGATGAGATAGTTGGATGACATCAGCAACTCTATGGACATGAGTTTGAATAAGGAGGGGTTGGTGATAGGCCAGGAAGCCTGGCATGCTGCAGTCCATGAATTGCAAAGAATTGGACAAAACTGTGTGACTGAAATGAACTGATAGTTATTTTAAATATAAATTATTTCACTACTTATGTCTCTAATGTTCATAGCAACCACACAAGGTTCCTTCACTAACTTTACTACAGGTGTACTGTGCTGTACTTAGTCACTCAGTCATGTCTGACTCTTTGTGACCCCATGGACTGTAGCCCACCAGGCTCCTGTGTCCATGGGGATTCTCTAGGCAAGAACACTGGAGTGGGTTGCCATGCCCTCCTCCAGGGGATCTCAACCCAGGATCGAACCCAGGACTCCNGCTGTACTTAGTCACTCAGTCATGTCTGACTCTTTGTGACCCCATGGACTGTAGCCCACCAGGCTCCTGTGTCCATGGGGATTCTCTAGGCAAGAACACTGGAGTGGGTTGCCATGCCCTCCTCCAGGGGATCTCAACCCAGGATCGAACCCAGGACTCCCACATTGCAGGAGGATTCTTTACCATCTGACCCACCAGGGAAGCCCATGAATACTGGAGTGGGCACCCTACCCCTTTCCATGGGATCTTCTGGACTCAGGAATTGAACTGGGGTCTCCTGTACTGCAGGCAGATTCTTTACCAACTGAGCTACCAGGGAAGCCTATTGACATACTTTAAAGATTTAGCTCCAGATCATGAAAAATAGCAAACACAGCAATGAAATCAGCCACACATTTTTTATTCATAGTGCATATAAGTTAAGTTTATATTCCACCATAGTCTATTAAATGTGTCGTACAATTTTGTTTAAAAACTAATGTACATATCTTAATTTTAAAATATATTTCTAACAAAAAAAACTAACAATTATCTGAACCTTCTGTAAGTCACATCTTTTTGTTTATGGGGAGGGTATTACCTCAGTACTGATGGCTGCTCCCTGATTAGGTGGTAATTCCTGCGGCTGGGGTGATTGTGGCAATTTCTTAAAAGAAGACAATAATAAAATTTGCCGTATCAACTGACTCTTCCTATCATAAACAATTTCCCTGTGGCATGCAGTACCATTGGACAGCATTCTACCCACACCAGAACTTATTTCAAAATTGAAGTCAGTCCTCTCAGACCTGGCTGTTGCTTTATCAACTTAGTTCATGTAAAATTATGTAACACTCTAAATCCCTTGTCATTTTTACAATCTTCCCAGCATCTTCACATGCAGTAGATTTTATCTCAAGAAACTGCTTTCCTTGCTCATCTGCAAGAAACAGCTCCTTATCCATTCCAGCTTTATCGTGAGATTGCAGTAGTTCAATCACAGTTTCAGGCTTCTGTCCTAAATCTAGTTTTCTTTCTATTTCTACCACATCTGTAGGGATTTCCTGTACTGTAAATCTTGAACCCCTTGAACTATCCATAAGGGTTGGAATAAACTTCTTTCAGATTTCTGTTAATGTTGATATTTTGACCTTTCCTCATGAATCATGAATGTTCTTACTGACATGGAAAATAGTGAATCCTTTTGAGAATGTTTTCAATCAACTTTGCCCTGATCCATCAAAGGAATCACTATCTATGGGAGCTGTAGTCTTGTGAAATATATTTCTTAATTCTTGAAAGTTGAAATTACTCCTTAATCCACATGTTACAAAATAGATGTTACGTTAACAGGCATGAAACGTGAATTTCATTGTACATTTCCATCAGAACTCTGGGTGACCAGGTGCATTGTCAATGAGAAGTAGTATTTTGAAAGAAACCTTTTTTTCTAGACAGTATGGCTCAACAGTGGGGCAAAAACATCCTGTAAACCATATTGTAAACAGCGGTGCTATCATCCAGGCTTTGTTGTTTCATTTATAAAGCACCAGCAAAGTAGGTTTAGCATAATTCGTAAGGGGCTCTGCTCTGGACTTAATGAAATGTTAAAATGAACATGGGCTACAACAGCTGCATTAGCCCTATATCAACAGTAAGGCTGTTTCGTTTTCTTACCATTCGTGTGTTCAGTGAAATAGCATTTTAAATTTCTTTCAAGAATTGTTCCGTTGCATTCACAGCTTTAACTGGAGCAAGACGCCCAGCTTCAGCCTCTCTTGACTTTTGACATGCTTTCCTCACCAAGCTTAATCATTTCTGATTTTTTATTTTAAGTGTGACGCATGTGCAGCCTTTCTTTTTAACTCAACTCTTAGAAGCCATTGTAGGGTTATTAATTGGCCTGATTTCAATATGATTGTGTCTTAGGGAACAGGGAGGCCTGAGGTGACAGGGAGAGAGATGAGGGGATGGGTGGCTGGTGGAACAAAGCCTTTGAACCTCTCCCCATTTCCCCCAAACCTCAGCCCATAGTTACATCCATTCTACCATGTTTCTCTGAGTTTGGCTTTTTTGCATTTCACATGTAAGTGATATCATACAGTATCTGTACTTTTCTCTCTGACTTAATTTCATTTAGCATAATATCTGCAAGAACTACCCTTGTTCCAAATGGCACAATTTCATTCCTTCTCATAGCTGAATAATGTTCTATCTTCTTTGTCATAACTTTGTCTTGTCTTCTTTATCCATTCATCTATTGATTGACACTTAGGTTGCTTCCCTATCTTGAATATCATGAATAAAACTGCAATAAAGAGGGAGATGCAGATGCCTCTTTGATACCATGTCTTCGTTTCCTGTGATGTATACCAGAAGTGGAATTGCTGGACCGTATGGTAGTTCTATTCTTAATTTTTTGACAAGCCTTCACACTGCTTTCCATAATACTAATTTAGATCCCCACTAACGGTGCACAAGGATTCCTTTTTCTCCATGTCCTCCCAAATAATTTTTATCTCTTGTCTTTTTGATGACGATCATTCTAATAGGCGTTAGCTGGTTTCCCATCATGGTTTTGATGTATATTTCCCTGATGATTGGTAGTTTGAGCACCTTTTCATCTGTCTATTGAGCATTTTTATGTTTTGGAAAAATGCCTTTTCAATCCCTTTGTGCCCATTTTAAAAATCAGATTTTTTTGTTTTACTGAGTTGTGTAAGTTTGTTTTGTATTTTGGATATTCACCCCTTATTTGATAAATAGTTTGTAAATATTTTCTCCCATTCTTTAAACTGTAGTTTCATGTTGCTGATTTTTTCTTCTGCTGTGGAGAAACTTTTTAGTTTAATATCATCATATTTATTTATTTTCACCTTTGTTCCTTGCGCTTCATGTGCAAAATCTCATTGCCAAAACTGTATCAAAGAGGTCTTTCATTCTAAGAGTCTTACAGTTTCAGGCCTTACATTTAAATCTGTAATCCATTTCAAGTTAATTGCTATGAGTTGTATAAAATAGGAGTCCAGTTTCACTTTTCTCCCTGCGGTCACTCACTTTTCCCAGCACTATTTATTGAAGAAAGTATCCTTTTCCCCATTGAGCATTCTTGGTTTTCTTGTCAAGAATTAGTTGACTATAGATGGGGGACTGTTTCTGGACTCTTGATTCTGTTCCGTTGACATACATGTCTACTTTTATGCCTGTATAATACAGTTTTGATTACCATAGGTTTGTAATATCATTTGAAATCAGGTAGTAAGATGCTTTTTCCTTTCTGTTCCAGGATTGCTTTAGCTATTCAGGGTCTTTTGTGGTTCCATACAAATTTTAGGGGTGTGTGTGTGTGTGTGTGTGTGTGTGAAAAACACTGGAAATTTGTTAGTGATTGCCTTGAATCTAGAGATAGCTTTGAGTAGTATGGGCTTTATCACAACATTCACTTTTTGGCTTGATGAACATGGGATATCTATTGTTCATGTCTTCAGTTTCTTTCATCAGAGCCTTCCCTGGTGGCTTGGAGGGTAAAGTGTCTGCCCGCATTGCAGGAGACCCGGGTTTGATCCCTGGATCAGGAAGATCCCCTGGAGAAGGAAATGGCACCCCATTCCAGTATTCTTGCCTGGATAACCCATGGATGGAGAAGCCTGGTGGGCTACAGTCCATGGGGTCGCAAGAGTCCAACACGACTGAGCAGCTTCACTTTCAGTTTCTTTCACAGAGCCTTCGAGTTTTCAATGTACGACTCTTTCATCTCAATTAAATTTATTCCTAACAATTTTATTGATTTTGTTACCATTGTAAATGTTATTATTGTCTATTTCATTTTTGATATTTTATTGCTATTGTATTAAAAAGTGACTGGTTTCTTTATTTTGTTAATATCCTGTAACTTCACTGAATTCATTGGTCAGCTCTAACAGGCTTTTGATGGAGTCTCTAATTTTTTCTCCACATACTGCCATACCAAGCCACTTCAGTCATGGCCGGCTCTCTGCCATCCTCTGGCCTGCAGCCCGCCAGGCTCCTCTGCCCACAGGACCCCCAGGCAAGAACACTGGAGTGGGTGCCATGCCTTCCTCCAGGTGTGACGCCATGTCATCCACAAGTGAAGACTGACGAAACCTTACTTCTTTCTTTCCAATATGGATGTTTATTCGCTTCCTTTACCTGATTGCTATAGCTGGGATTTTTAGTCCTATGTTGAATAAGAGAGACAAGAGTGGGAACTCTTGTCCCTGATGCTGAAGGAAAAGCTTTGAACCTTTCACCACTGAATGTGATGTTAGCAGTGGGCTTGTCACATAAGACCTTCATTTTGTTCCAGATACACAATATGTTGAGAATTTTTGTCATAAAAAGATGTATTTTGGCAAATACTGCTTCTGCATCTATTAAGATGATCATATGACTTTTATCTTTCATTCTATTAATCTGGCTTATCATATTTGTTTATAGTCATATGTTGAACCATGCTTGCATCTCAAAGGTAAATCCCCATTGACTGTATGGATGATCCTTTCAATGTGCTGCTGAATTTTGCTTGATAGTATTTTGAGAATTTTACATCTATAGTTATCAGGGTTATTGATCTATAGTATTCTTGTATCTTCCTGTTTTGTTTTTTTAACCTGTTAAAGATTATTTTAATATATTGAACATTTTCCTTTTCTTTCTTTTGATATTTTATTTTTAATTGAAAGATAACTGCTTTACAATGTTGGGTTGGTTTTACAATTGTACATATTCAAGTCCGCTGCCTCTGTGCTGTGCCTTAGGACAGGAATTTGGGGGGTAGCCAATTAAGAACTGTTTTTTTCTGTTTGTTACAAGTCTATTGAATCTGCACAGCTAAGTCGCACTGGCCAAGAGAGGCAGGCAGTCAGGGGGCATCTCCTAAATGGTATCCACAAAAACTGGCGCTGGACACGTGCACAGTCTTCTTTCTGGGAGATGTTGGTAATCTGGAGCAGACTAGATGGAGATTAAAAAGGCAACATCTGCTGGCCTCTGGGGTCTTTAGACAGCATTTCAGTGGGGCCCTGTGTACTGATTAGACACCTGACCTAAAGTTGAACCTTTTACAATAAGCAAATAGGCCTCTTTCATAAAAAGACTTGATTCATTTCAGTCAGCCCTGGGGTATTAGCCACAACGAGTCCACACTAGCTCTTTAGGAACTTTTCCTTGGTTTGCTGTAGCCATGAAACTCTCATGGATGCAAGCCCCATTGGCTTTCAAAGCTGAGTGTTTTTGGTGACCATCTCACAGATACAGGTCTTAAAAGCTGGAGCTCCAGATAAATGCTTCAAACCCTTCACACCTTAGAAGCTGGGATTTGTGAGTTTCCTACCAATGTTGGGTCACCATGCTGGGGATGGTCTTTATGGAAGATATATCTGTTTTGATGTGGGGTTATTCTTCATCTGAGGTGCAGAAATTGCCCAGTAGTAAAAATTATTTCTTCAGAGGAGAGATTTGTTGTATATGTTGCTGTGTGTGCATGCATGCTAAGTCACTTCAGTCATGTCTGACTCTGTGACCCCATGGACTATAGCTCTCCAGGCCCCTCTGTCCATGGGAATCTCCAGACAAGAATACTGGAGTGGGTTGCCATGCCCTCTTCCAGGGGATCTTTTTGACCCAGGGATTCAACCTGCATCTCCTGCAGCTCCTGCATTGCAGGCAGATTCTTACCCCTGAGCCAGTAAGGAAGCCTCCTATTTTGCTGTAGATTCGGTGTATCCACGGGAGGTGGTGAGTTTAGGATTCATCTTCATTGCTGTCTTAAGCTGGAACTTTTTGTTTCCAGGAAGATGGAAGAAATGCCTAACAAAAATATCCAGAAATCAAGACATTTTTCTTTTTTTTTCAAAATTGCAGTTCTAAAATTGGGGGTAATCGAGTCCTCCATTGGGTTAAGTTTGTGAATGACTTACTGAATCTTTGTAGTCACACCAGCTAGCACAATATTTGCCTAATTTTGTACCTACTATTCTACTGAGTATATAATTAAATAGGTTGAGTAATTACACTATGATATTTGTTGGCTGTTCTCAAAAGCTATTCACAGTCAGGTCCCATTTAAGTGACAAAAGAATGGAAATGGTGTTGAGTCAGAAGTGTGCAGAAGGGCCCCCCAGTGATGGGGGAAACCTCTGTTTATTGGCCCCAAAGGGCTTGGGACCCGCCCCCTTACTACCAGTAAAGATGAGTGATTCTAAGTGGTGACGTTAAGGAACTTTAAATGTCACATGAAGACATATATTTCCCTTTCAAAAATCTTTCAAGCTTTCAGAAGAACTCAGGTGGTACTAAAACGGCTTTCCCAAACTTTCCAGTCTTTTTCTTTCCCCCTCCATGGCCCTTTCTCTAGCTTAAACAAGCAGCAAGGCTAGCACGCAGCACACTTGACTGTGAACGGCCCAGTGGAGTTTACTGTAACTGGTTCACTGTCTTTATTTTTACAGTTTTATATCGGTGGCATAAATTTTTCTTTAAAAAAAGTCGCACATAGGTTTTTTCTAAAAGTAAGCCATTTCGGAAAAATATAAGTGAATAATACAGATGACATGCAGACTTTTAAAACACCAAAGTTGTCCAGAAATGAAGTTTTAGAATCATCACTAGGGGACTCTGCAGAGTGTAAGAGATCTCTTATTCTCTGGCCTAGAAAATTAATGAGTGAAGTCTTTTGTTTCGTATGTTTGCTTCAAAGTTTAATAAGACTAGTAGAAGAAAAGTTTAGGTTTTGTGTTATTTTTTTTTGCATTCACTGATAAAGTTATATTTTTCTCCTTAGATCAGTCCTAGAGGGGGTTCAGCTAGAGCTTCATGGATTGTGGCTTTTAAGGGCAGTTCCTGATCAATACTCATCAGAGTTCAGAATAGGAATTCAACTGTCATTCTAGGCTTAATAGAAGAAGAACATCAGTCATATTCTTTTACATAAAAGATTGTGTTTATAATACATACACCTAAATTAATATTATTTTTGTTTTCTCTGTACAGTATCTTAGTTGCACTCTGATGATTTTTGTATGGAGACCTAGAGAGGCTAATATAAACTAATCTTCAAGGAAAAGTTTCACAAACTACAAAACTAATTACAGAAAGAAACATGCTAGAGAAGGGGGATTAATTCAAATAGCTCTTTTACCCCACTAATGAAATAGCTATGTGCAAGACACATATATAAAAATTTATGTTCTGAACCATACATGCATTTTTTTATTGCCTTATCCTTTTTTTTCTCTCCTGATTAAAAATGTACATTATTTCCTTTTTTGTAATGTGTGTTGTCTGGTCATTTAAATATGTTATATGTCTTTAATTAGACCAGAATATATGACAAAGCAATTCACATAGCAAGTAATTGCATAGATTTTTATAAACTACAAAATGACTCAGAACCAAACTTTTTTTTTTATCAATAACTCTTCTAGACAACTGTGTATGAACAAGCAGTTTGATCAATGTTAAGAACCACCTCAGAGATGGCAAGACTGAAAGATAGGTTGATTGTTTGGAAAACCAAAGTGAATAGTTGAAGTATTTATATAAGGGTTTAGATAAAATAACAGAAATACAGGTCATTTAGAAGAAGATAGAAGCGGGATATAGGATGGGATTTTCACCTGAGTATTGTGATTCAATGTCCAAATGATCTAATTCATTAAGTAAACGTTGATATCGTTTGTCTTATGCAGATATAATCACAAGTTCCAATGAAACTGTGGGAAGACATAAACCTGGGCTGACTTGGGTATTACTATGGGGATTGTTCTTTTTAACAGTCATTGTGGGATTAGAGTTTTGAGTCGAACAATTCCAGTTTATATCCCGTGGGGGCTTTATTTAAAATTGTGAAATTGGGGGAAGGAGAGACCCTAGAAAATAAGTCTTTTATTAGGCCAGTCTACATTCATGCAACATGGAGAGTCAGACTAAGGGCTTCCATGAGCTCATAGAGTGTCCTTGCATGAACCAGAGACGGTGCTTCTTCTTCCCGGCTTACATAGCCCCGCTTCAGAGCACTCAGCACAGCAGACGGAGTGCAGGCTAGATCTCAGCCCTCACTTTGTCCCTCCCTTCGGCAGTAACCTGCACAAGTAACCCGTATGACTATATGGAGCAGCTCTGAACAGCAGGAAGGAGTTCTAAAACATCGAGAGTCTATCTTTTTGCATCTGTTTTTGACAACTCACTGAAATGTTTCCAGTGTTACCAAGAAAGTCTTTTTAGTAGTTAACTATCTTGACAAACTAGGTCACTAACGTCTATATACTAATAATTCTTCAGATTTTTTTTTTTAATGAGAAACCTAGTGCTGTTCTCATTTGTGAAAAAGGATGCCCTATGTTAGCCACATTGAAATTTTCCTTAAGGAAAGCATTGATTCAGGACTTGCAACAATTTCATCATTGACCCAGTGGCCCTGGGGACACAAAGCCTCAGTTAAGAGCAGAGCTTATGTGGCAATTCAATTTCTATCAGGTGGAATTATACTGAAATCCAAAGGACAAGAATGGTTAGAGCCATTAAATTAACATCTGTGACAATAAATATAATAAAAACATTTTTTAACATAATTTGCTCTGCCAGCCCATGGTTTAAATGCAACTGATTTCAAACTTTAAAAAATATTTAAAACTAGATTTTAGGATTAAATTGCATAGTTCCTTGAAAGTAAAATTCCGGAAAATATGTTTAAAATATTTTAAGCTCTTTTAGATGTCACTGAGTGTGTAGTGGGTATTTTTTTTTAAAAATCATTCCAGATCATTAGGAATCTTGAAAACTTTGTATTTTTTCCCCCTGCTTAAGGAAAAAATTGGGAAAGGAGTGACCTTTAATTTAAGAAGGCTAGAATTATCATGTGAAATATTAAACTTGTAAAAATTCAATATCCTCATCTGACTTGCTTTGGGGAACCTAGTAATCTACAAATTCACCATTATTTGTATAAAATACATTAAAACAAAAAAATGCAAGCTGAATTCTTATTAAATTTGTGCAAATGCAGTCACTAAATTATAACAGTAATGCATTATTATGCAAATTGGAGCTAATTTTACAATATCCCTATCTAATTGTTTACAGTAGAGTAGAATTATGGCGCTGTGAGGCAGGACAGGATATTGTATGGAAGAGTATGTTTTTAATTTGAACCATTTTTACTCTGCAGTTTTCCTCTAGCATGGAAAAGGGATTTAACATGGAGAAAACAAGGGCAGATGTCTCCTGCATTGTGTACCCAAGGACTTAGCTAATTAGTGTTTTCCATGTGCTTCAGATACAGGGATGGAGATGGGCTCTCTTCAGAGACGCACAAGCTTCCTCTCCTGAGTTTTTATGAGATGTCAGATAGAACTGTCTACAAAAACTTGCTCCAAGGAATATTTTTAAGAGATTTGTTTTGAAATGAAGGGCTCCATGAGTGCGAGGCATCCTAAGTGGTCCTCGGCCTCCAGCTGTGCTCCTTAGCAGAAGAGGTTAGACAAGGCTGCTCCGAGATGACAGTCCCCAATTATGTCTGAAACAGCACTTAAGGAAGGTTTGGGGAAGGAGACAAAACCACTCTCCATACAGTGGAAAAATCACACAGAATAAACAGTTTTAGCAGGAGGTAAGTGAACGCCGCTTCAAAGCAAAGTCCCTTCATCTTTTCAGATAAGCAAAAATCAGTGTCTGGAATTCGTTTGTGGAGGGCATTCTGCTTCCTGTTCCCTGAAAATCCTTGTTTTATCCTTCCTATTACTCAGCGATTTCATATAAGCTAAACTGTCAGCATATGAGAAACCTCTCTGCCAATGAGATGATTATTTTTTTTTTTGTCCCAAAAGCCTTGCCAAGTTTATGAGCCAAGAAATAGCTGAATTATAATGACTGGAACTTCAAAGAGAAAGAAGAGCGAACGTTATTCAAATATTTCTGTAAAAATCCCTGACTCTTGATATCAGCAGGAGCGGATCGATCTGAGAATAACACAGTAAATTTTTACGGGGGGACGAGGAGGGGCCTGAATGTCTGCTGAGGGGGCCATGCCCCCAGGTGGAACCTTCTTGCCCAGTTAGTCTCCATCTCTGGATGGGGAATGCGACTATAAAATTCAGGGGAGGCGCAGATGGACAGAACCGCGCTGCTTTTTCCTTCGGCTTAGCACGAGTTGCCCTACTGATGTGATTCCCTTATTTTTTCTTTGTTTTGGAATCTTCCAAAAAACCTCAGTGCAAAGTCTCTTGATCCCGCCTCCATTTAGGCTAAAATGAAGCGATTCGTTACCTTGATTTGTGTAACTGCTTTTTTTGTATGCCCTCCATGACAACAGCAGACATCTTTTTTTGTTCATCCTAAAGCCTTCTGTCGCTGCTTTCTCTGTCTTCGAAAAAAACCTGCTGGGCAGAAGTGACCATAAATTCAATGAGGGGGCCTCTTCCAGGGGCCTTTGCATTTCTACAGAGATCAAAGCTTAAGATTAACAAGACCCCTTGCCTTCTAAACTTAGACAGTGGTGAGTATCTTACTCCATAGACCTATTAGGAATTATATCTAACTGCTAGCGACAGAGACCAGAAATAACAGTGATTTAAATATATAATAAGTGGGCTTCTCTCAGATGAGGTCCAGGGACAGGCAGTTCAGGAGTATGGGTACTCCGTGGTCATGAGGGATGCGGTTCCTTATACTTTTCTGCCTTTTATTCTGAAAGCATAGTGTGCATCCTCAGGTTCACCTCGTTGTCTGAGATGGGTGCTGTAACTATGTCCACATCCGGCAGGAAAGAGCCTGGGGAGGGTGTGTTGGTCTGACTGCTCGCCTTCTACGGTATTTCCTCAGAAGTTCTCCAAATAACTTTGGCTTACATCTTCTTGACTATAACTTTTGCTTGGAAATATCTTTGCCCAAAGTAAAATCAGTGGGTTTGATATTAAGAAAAAAGTATAATTATGGGATAGATGACTAGACATTTCTGTTGAACCTCTTAAAATGCAAACTCCTTGAGAGTTAGCTACCTGCTTCAGTTATATCCGAGCCCAGTCCTCACTTTTTTAAAGGATCTAAGTTGTAGTTAATGTAAGGAAAGAAACATGGTCCCATAATCAAGAGAGTAGTTCATTTCTTATTCTCATCTATATTGAGAATAGCCAATTGAGCATATTTATTGCTCATTAGTCTTTCATGATTAGGCAACCTTAATTTTTCACAGTAATGGGACTAGATTATCAAGGATAACAACAAACAAAGAAACTGACGAAATGCCCAAATTAAACACCCATTTGCAGCATTTAAGAAAGAATCCCCACTTAAATTGTCAGTCGAATTTCACACATACGAAAGTAAGTGAAGAAACCAAGTACTTTTCTAAATAATCTCAAATTCTGTGCCTGTTAGACAAAGCCACACAGAAGAAAATTATAGTTTGCTCAAGTGAAAGAGACAGAAGGAATTCTTCCTGTTGTTTAAAGGAAGTTGTCAAGGAAAGTGTCTTAATATTTTAGTGTGTTGGTGTGAATTATATGTCATGCAGGGATAAACAGCTAAGGTAGTGCCTTTCTACTCTCTCTCTTTCGCCTGTCCCTGTTTACTCTAACAGAGTGGGGTTAATGAGGAGTCAAACGGTAAAGCTGAAGAAAGCCACAGTCAGGGCTGCCAGAAGGAGCGCGGGCGAGGCTGCCTGAAGGAACAAGGGACATGCCTGAGCCCACAGAGTCTGTCCTTGCAGCCGTGAGCTCTGGGACTGGCTAGACAATCCTGCAGCCTCTGCCCCCGTTCAGTTCAGATCTTGACGGAGCCCCACTGATGGCTTCATTGCATGCAATTTGAGTCAGCAGGGCTTCTTGGTGAGTGTGGACCTGTATGCACACACGGCTGGTTTCTAGTCCTCGGTCCGCTCCTTAAGAGAGAGGAATCTTTGGGCAAAGGCCCCCAATTCTCTGCAGCTCACTTTCGTTACCTGTGAAGTGTTACGAAGAGGAGAGAGAGAATACAAGGGAGAGATTGGTAAATAGGAGTGACTCAAACACTGCTTAGGTGCTGCGGAGATGGAGAGAACCGAGGCTTATTGGGGACTTTTAGACAAAATCAGGTGTTCTCTTAAAAAAAATTATCTTATATCACAGTATAGTTGATTAAAACTGCTGCATTAGTTTCAGTTATAAAGCAAAGTGATTTAGTTATACACATATCTACTCTATTTCAGATTATTTTTCAATACAAGTTATCAGAAAGTATCAGGTAGATGTTCCTGTGTTACACGTTGGTCCCTTCCTGATGATCTCTTTTATAAACAGTAATGCATATACTGTAATCCCAGCCTCCTAGTTTATCCCTTACCACCCTCGTTCCCCTTGGTGATGTAACTTTGTTTTCTAAGTCTGGGAGTCCGTTTCTGTTCTGTAAATAGGTTCATTTCTAATATGTTTTCCATTCCATGTAGAAGTGATATCATGTGACATTTGTCTTTGACTAACTTCAGGTACTAAGATCATTTTTAGGTCCATTCATGTTGCTGCACTTGAAATTATCCCATCCCTTCCTACAGTTGAGTAATACTCTATTGTATGTGTGTGTGTGTGTGTGTGTGTGTGTGTGTGTAAATACACCACATCTTTTTTCTCCATTCATTTGTTGATGGACATTTAGGTGGCTTCCATGTCACGGCTGTTGTAAACAGTGCTGCAGTGAATGTTGGAGTGCATGTGTCTTTTCAAAGTATGGTTTTCTCCGGGTTTATGCCCGGATGTGGGATTGCTTGAGTATGGTAACCCTATTTTTAGTTCCTTTAAGGGACCTCTGGACTGTTTTCCATAAAGTGAAAGTGAAGTCGCTCAGTCGTGTCCGACTCTTTGCAACCCCGTGGACTGTAGCCCACCAGGCTCCTTGGTCCATGGGATTTTCCAGGCAAGAGAACTGGAGTGGGTTGCCATTTCCTTCTCCAGGGGATCTTCCCGACCCAGGGATTGAACCCAGGTCTCCTGCATTGCAGGCAGACGCTTCTCCATAGGGCGGTACCAATTTACTTTCCCCGAAATAGTGTGGGACGGTTCCTTTTTCTACACTCCGTCTCTAGCATTTACTGTCTGTAGATTTTTAGTATTTTTATCGATATCTATTTACTTTTGGCTGTGCCGGGGTCACACAGAGTCGGACATGACTGAAGTGACTTAGCAGCAGCAGTGCCGGGTCTCTGTTGCTTTGCATGCGCTCTCTCTAGTTGCAGTGAGCAGGGGCTCCTCTCCATTGCAGCGCACAGGCTTCCCAATGGGACGGGCTCTCTTGTGGAGCACGGGGTGTAGGCACGGGGCTTCCGTGGTCGTGGCTTTCGGGTCCTCGTGTGCGCAGGCGTCAGTCGTTACGGCGCAGGAGCGCAGCAATCGCAGCTTGCAGGTCTAGAGCGTGCTGGCTCAGAGATGGTGGCACACAGACTTAGTTGCTCCCTCGCACGTGGAATCTTCCCAGGCCAGGGATCAAACCCACATCCTCTGCATTGGCAGGTGGATTCCTATCCACTGCACCACCAGGGAGTCCAGTAAATATTTTGATACTAACCATTCTGACCAGTGTGAGGTAACACCACATTGTGGTTTTGATTTGCTTTTCTCTGTTTTTTAGCAGTGTTGAACATCTTTTCATGTGCTTCTTGGCCATCTGTATGATAAACCTTTAGCTAGACTAACCAAGGAAAAAAAAGGAGACAGGGAATACACTGATGACCTGGTGGCTAAGACCCCATGCTCCCAAAGCAGGGGAACTGGATTCCATCCTTGGTCAGGAAACTAAATCATACATGTCACAACTGAAAAAAGGTCCAACATGCCACGATGAACCTAGAACACCAAATAAACAAGTACATAATTTTTTAAAAGACAGAAAAAAAGGAGAGGATTCGTATCAATAAAATTAGCAGTTAATAAAAGAGACATTATAATTGACACCGCAGAAATAAAAAACAATCAGAAGAAGCTACTACAAGAAATTATATGCCAATACAATGGACATTCTAGAAGAAATAGATGAATTCTTAGAAAAATACTATCTTGTAAGCATAAATCAGGAAGAAATAGAAAATATAAATAAACTAGTCACAAGCACTGACATTTAAACTGATTTTAAAATTCTCAACAAACAAAAGTCAAGGACCAGATGCTTCCCAGGTGAATTCCATCAAATGTTTAAAGAGGGATTAACACCTATTCTGAAATTATTCCAAAAAATTGAAGAGGAAAAAATATGCCCAAACTCATTCTAAAAGGTCACCTTTACCTCCATTCAAAAAACAATGATACCACAAAAAAGAAAATAGCAGGCCCTTATCATTGATGATAAGTGCCTTATGGCAGAAAGCAAAGAGGAACTAAAGAGCCTCTTGATGAAAGTGAAAGAGGAGAGTGAAAAAAATTGGCCTAAAACTCAACCTTCAAAAAATGAAGACCATGACATCTGGTCCCATCACTGCATGGGAAATAGATGGGAAAACAATGGAAACAGTGACAGATTTTATTTTCTTGGGCTCCAAAACCACTGTAGATAGTGACTGCAGCCATGAAATCACAAGACGCTTGTTCCTCGGAAGAAAAGCTATGACAAACCTAGACAGCATATTAAGAAAGAGACATTACTTTGCCGACAAAGGTCCATCTTGTCAAAGCTGTGGTTTTCCCAGTAGTTGTGTATGGATGTGAAAGGTGGACTATAAAGAAGCTGAGCACCAAAGAATTGATGCTTTTAAACTGTGGTGTTGGAGAAGACTCTTGAGAGTCCTTTGTACTGCGAGGAGATCCAACGAGTCCATCCTAAAGGAAATCAGTCTGGAATATTCATTTGAAGTACTGATGCTGAAGCTGAAGCTCCCATACTTTGGCCACCTGATGAGAAGAGATGATTCATTTGAAAAGACCCTGATGCTGGGAAAGGTTGAAGGCAGGAGAAGAAGGGGACGACAGAGGATGGATTGTTGGATGGCATCACTGACTCAAAGGACATGAGTTTGAGCAAGCTCCGGGAGTTGATGATGGATAGGGAAGCCTGGAGTGCTGTAGTCCATGGGGTCACAAACAGTCGGACACAACTGGGTGTCTGAACTGAACTATCATTGATGAACGTAGACATAAATATCTTCAATAAATTACTTGCAATCTAAATCTAGCAATACATTAAAAGGATGATGCACCATGATAAAGTGATATTTATTCCAGGGATACAAAGATTTTTCAATAACTGCAAATCAATCAACCTGATACACCACATCAACAAATTGAAGGAAAAATAAATCATATGATCATCTCAGTAGATGCAGAAAAAGATCACCCATTTATGATAAAAACCTCTCTAGAAAGTAGACACACAAGGAACATATCTCAACATAATAAAGGCCATAGACTGAGATCTAACATCATACTCAAGAGTGAAAAGCTCAAAGAATTTCCTCTAAGATCAGGAACAAGACAAAGATGTCATTCTTACCACTTCAAAAACTTCAGCATAGTTTTGAAAATCCTAGCAACAGCAATCAGAGAAGAAAAAGAAGTAAAGGCAATCCAAAGTGGAAAAGAAGAAGTAAAACCGTCACTATTTGCAGATGGCAGATGCAAATAGAAAATCCTAAAGACTACCAGAAAACTAGTAGAGCTCAACAATAAATTCTCTTGCATTTCTATACTCTTAAAATGAAAGACCAGAGAGCGAAATTAAAGAAACAATGCCCTTTACCATCACATCAAAAAGAATAAAACACTTGTAATAAACCTACCTAAGGAGGCAGAATACCTGTACTCCAAAACTGTAAGATGCTGTTGAAAGAAATCAAAGATGACACAAACAGATAGAAAGATACACGATGTTCTTGGAGTGGTGGAATCAATAATGTCAAGTGACTATGCTACCCAAGACAATCTACAGATTCAGTGCAGTACTTATCAAATGAAGGACTGTATGCTTCACATAGCTAGAAAAAAATTTGTATGGAGCCACAAAGACTCTGTATAGCCAAACAATCTTGATAAAGGAAAATAAAACTGCAAGAATCAGACTCCCTGACCTCAGACTATACTACAGGGCTACAGTCATCAAAACAGTATGGTACTGCACCCCCCCCCAACAGGATTACAGATCAATGGAATGGGACAGAAAGCCCAGAAATAATCCCATGCACCTGTGGTCAATTAATCTATGATAAAGCAGGCAAGAATAAACAATGGAGAAAAGACAGTCTTTTCAATAAGTGGTGCTGGGAAAACTGGACAGCTACCAGTAAAAGAACAAAATTAGACATTCTTTAATACAAATACACAAAATAAACTTAAAATGGATTAAAAACCTAAATATAAGACCAGATACTATAAAACTCATAGAGAAAGACATAAGCAGAACACTCTGATATAAATCCCAACATTACCTTTTTGGTTTCACCTGCCAGAGTAATGAAAATAAAAGCAAAAATATGTGAACAGGACCTGAATAACTTTAAAAGCTTTAGCACAGCAAAGGAAATGATTAACAAAATGAAAAAACAACCCAAATAATGGGAAAAATATTTGCAAATGATGCAACCAGCAGAGGATTAATATCCAAAATATATAAAGAGCTCATGGAGTTCAATATCAAAAAAGCAAACAACCCAATCAAAAAGTGGGCAGAAGATATAAATAGACATCTTTCCAAAATTAGATGTTCTTGTATATTTTTAACTGAATGCTAGGATGTGATGGTTAATTGAACACGTGCAAAGATTGAAATTTGTTCCACAAGCTGTATATAAATCATCAGTATAAATGATCAGTTTTGACATATCATTCCTTATTAGTGTATAGAAATACAACAGATCTTTGAATACTGATTTTTGTATCCTTCAACTTTTTAGATTCATTTATTCTAATATTTGTGGAATCTTGAAAGTTTCCTAAGTATGATATCATGTCATCTGAAAATAGTGGCAGTTTTACTTCAATTCAGATGATTTTTCTTTCTTTTTCTAATAATTGCTCTGATGAGACTCTCAATACCGTGTTGAATAAAAGTGGCAAAAGTTGGCATCATTGTCATATTCCTGATCTTAGAAGAAAAACTTTCAACTTTTCACCATTGAGTATGACATTAGCTGTGGGATTTTCATATATGGCCTTTATTAGGTTAAGGAAGAATTCATATATATATATATATTTATATTTATTAAAACTTTCAACAAGATATATACATATGTATCTATGTAGATATAGATACATGTGTGTGTGTGTGCTCGCACACTCAGTCGTGTCTGACTCTGACCCCATGGATTGTAGCCCACCAGGCTCCTCTGTCCATGGAATATTCTAGGCAAGAATACTGGAAGAGGTTGTCATTTCATTCTCCAGGGGATGTTCCTGACCCTGGGATTGAACCTGCACCTCTTGTGTCATATATATATACATATCAGTTCAGTTAAGTTCAGTCGCTCAGTCGTGTCTGACTCTTTGCGACCCCATGAATACATACATGTATATATATACATGTAAGTATGCATATATACCTGTGTGTATATATATGTATATGTCTGTGTATATATATATATATATATAATCTTGTTGAATGCTTTTTGTTATAAATCAGTGTTGAATTTTGTCAAGCATATTTTCTACATCTGTTGAGATGATAACATAATTTTTACACTTCATTTTGTTAATATGTGTTGATTTGGTTGAAGATATTGAACCATCCTTGCATCCCAGAAATAAATTCCACTTAATCATGGTGTCGATACTTTTAATTTATTGAATTTAGTTTGTTCGTGTTTTGTTGAGAATTTTTGCATCCAGTTCATCGGGGTAATGGTCTAATTTCTTTTGGAGGGGTCAGTGTTGTTTGGTTTCAGTATCAAAATACGGGTGGTCCCATCACTTCTTGGGAAATATATGGGGAAACTGGAAACAGTGTCAGGCTTTATTTTTTGGGGCTCCAAAATCACTGCAGATGGTGACTGAGCCATGAAATTAAAAGACGCTTACTCCTTGGAAGAAAAGTTATGACCAACCTGGATAGTATATTCAAAAGCAGAGACATTACTTTGCCGACTAAGGTCCGCCTAGTCAAGGCTATGGTTTTTCCTGTGGTCATGTATGGATGTGAAAGTTGGACTGTGAAGAAACCTGAGCACCGAAGAATTGATGCTTTTGAACTGTGGTGTTGGAGAAGACTCTTGAGAGTCCCTTGGACTGCAAGGAGATCCAACCAGTCCATTCTGAAGGAGATCAACCCTGGGATTTCTTTGGAAGGAATGATGCTAAAGCTGAAACTCCAGTACTTTGGCCACCTCATGC
>SJYX01013250.1:12109-30555 GCA_006410675.1 Oreotragus oreotragus | reverse complement strand
TGAGTGAACTCCAGGAGATGGTGATGGATAGGGAGGCCAGGCATGCTGCGATTCATGGGGTCGCAAAGAGTCGGACACGACTGAGCGACTGGACTGAACTGAACTATAAAAGGAGATTAGACGTGTTCCTTATATTTTTTTGAAGAGTTTGAGAAGGATTGATTTCAGTTCTTCTTAGAACATTTGGTAGATTACCAGTGAAGTCATCTGGGATCAGACTTTGCTTTGGTGGGACTTTAATTTCTCAGTGTAGTCTATTTATTTGTTTCATTTTTGGTTGTGTCACGTCTTCATTGCCGCACGAGGGCTTTCTCTGGCCGCAGAAAGTGGGGGCTCCTCCCTGTTGTAAGGCAGGGCCTTCTCTTGCTGACCGCAGGCTCTAGGTGCACGAGCCTCGGAAGCTACAGCGTCCGGGCTCAGTAATCGGCTTCGGCAGTGGTGGTGTGTGGGCTCGTCAGTGGCTCGTGGGCTCTGGAGCATGGTTGTGGCACACAGGCTTAGTTGATCTGCAGCACGTGGTATCTTCCCAGACCAGGGATCAAACCCATGTCCGCTGCCTTGACTGGCAGACTCCTACCTACTGTACCACCAGCACAGTCCAGTTAGGACCTCTTTGATTACCTCTCCTTATTAGTAACTGCTCTATCCAGATGTTTCATGTTTTCATGATTCAGTCTTGGGCTTACTCGCTCAGTCGTGTCCAACTCTGTGCGACCCCGTGGACTGCAGCCCACCAGGCTCCTCCGTCCATGGGGATTCTCCAGGCAGGAATACTGGAGTGGGTTGCCATGCCCTCCTCCAGGGGCTCTTCCCAACCCAGGGAGCAAACCCAGGCCTCCTGCACTGCAGGCGGACTCTTGACTGTCTGAGCTCGGTCGTCCAATTTTTCCACTGTACAGCTTTTCTTAGTCTCTAGATCTTTTGTATCCTGTGATATCAGTTGCAATGTCTCCTCATTCTTTTATGTTCTTATTTATTTGGATCTCCCTTTTTTTTTTTTGGTGAGGGTAGCTAAATATTTAATTTTCTATCAGTTTTCAAAAATCCTTCTTAGTTTAACATTTTCTCTTGTCTTTTTAGACTCTATTTCATTTTTTCTTATTTGATCTTTATTTCCTTTTATTTTTTTTTATCATAAACTAAAACTTCATTAANGTTTTTGGTGAGGGTAGCTAAATATTTAATTTTCTATCAGTTTTCAAAAATCCTTCTTAGTTTAACATTTTCTCTTGTCTTTTTAGACTCTATTTCATTTTTTCTTATTTGATCTTTATTTCCTTTTATTTTTTTTTATCATAAACTAAAACTTCATTAATTCTTAATATGGTTCCTCAAAGTTTAAAGTTAAGCTGTTTACTTGAAATCTTTTATCTTCTTTTCCTTGATGTAGGCATTTACGCCTATCAACTTCTGTCTTAAAATTGCTTTGCCAGCACCCTGTAAGTTTTGGTATGTAGAATTTCTGTTTTCATTTCTCTTGGTATTTTTTTTATTTCTCTTTTGATTTCTTTGACCCATTGGCTGCTCAGGAGTATGTTGTTTAATATCCACATATTTGTGAATTTTCCATTTTCCTTCTTGAAATTGATTTCTAGTTTCATATCATGATTTCGGCCTTAAATTTATTATGAAATGTTTTAGGGCCTAAAATATGATATATGCTGAAGAATGTTCCATGTGCTCTTGATAGAATATGTGTTATGTTATTTTAGTAAGGAATGTTCTTTCAGTTCAGTTCAGTCGCTCAGTCGTGTCCGACTCTTCGCGACCCCATGAATCGCAGCACGCCAGGCAAAAAAAATTGGCCTAAAACTCAACCTTCAAAAAATGAAGACCATGACATCTGGTCCCATCACTGCATGGGAAATAGATGGGAAAACAATGGAAACAGTGACAGATTTTATTTTCTTGGGCTCCAAAACCACTGTAGATAGTGACTGCAGCCATGAAATCACAAGACGCTTGTTCCTCGGAAGAAAAGCTATGACAAACCTAGACAGCATATTAAGAAAGAGACATTACTTTGCCGACAAAGGTCCATCTTGTCAAAGCTGTGGTTTTCCCAGTAGTTGTGTATGGATGTGAAAGGTGGACTATAAAGAAGCTGAGCACCAAAGAATTGATGCTTTTAAACTGTGGTGTTGGAGAAGACTCTTGAGAGTCCTTTGTACTGCGAGGAGATCCAACGAGTCCATCCTAAAGGAAATCAGTCTGGAATATTCATTTGAAGTACTGATGCTGAAGCTGAAGCTCCCATACTTTGGCCACCTGATGAGAAGAGATGATTCATTTGAAAAGACCCTGATGCTGGGAAAGGTTGAAGGCAGGAGAAGAAGGGGACGACAGAGGATGGATTGTTGGATGGCATCACTGACTCAAAGGACATGAGTTTGAGCAAGCTCCGGGAGTTGATGATGGATAGGGAAGCCTGGAGTGCTGTAGTCCATGGGGTCACAAACAGTCGGACACAACTGGGTGTCTGAACTGAACTATCATTGATGAACGTAGACATAAATATCTTCAATAAATTACTTGCAATCTAAATCTAGCAATACATTAAAAGGATGATGCACCATGATAAAGTGATATTTATTCCAGGGATACAAAGATTTTTCAATAACTGCAAATCAATCAACCTGATACACCACATCAACAAATTGAAGGAAAAATAAATCATATGATCATCTCAGTAGATGCAGAAAAAGATCACCCATTTATGATAAAAACCTCTCTAGAAAGTAGACACACAAGGAATATATCTCAACATAATAAAGGCCATAGACTGAGATCTAACATCATACTCAAGAGTGAAAAGTTCAAAGAATTTCCTCTAAGATCAGGAACAAGACAAAGATGTCATTCTTACCACTTCAAAAACTTCAGCATAGTTTTGAAAATCCTAGCAACAGCAATCAGAGAAGAAAAAGAAGTAAAGGCAATCCAAAGTGGAAAAGAAGAAGTAAAACCGTCACTATTTGCAGATGGCAGATGCAAATAGAAAATCCTAAAGACTACCAGAAAACTAGTAGAGCTCAACAATAAATTCTCTTGCATTTCTATACTCTTAAAATGAAAGACCAGAGAGCGAAATTAAAGAAACAATGCCCTTTACCATCACATCAAAAAGAATAAAACACTTGTAATAAACCTACCTAAGGAGGCAGAATACCTGTACTCCAAAACTGTAAGATGCTGTTGAAAGCAATCAAAGATGACACAAACAGATAGAAAGATACACGATGTTCTTGGAGTGGTGGAATCAATAATGTCAAGTGACTATGCTACCCAAGACAATCTACAGATTCAGTGCAGTACTTATCAAATGAAGGACTGTATGCTTCACATAGCTAGAAAAAAATTTGTATGGAGCCACAAAGACTCTGTATAGCCAAACAATCTTGATAAAGGAAAATAAAACTGCAAGAATCAGACTCCCTGACCTCAGACTATACTACAGGGCTACAGTCATCAAAACAGTATGGTACTGCCCCCCGCCCCCTAACAGGATTACAGATCAATGGAATGGGACAGAAAGCCCAGAAATAATCCCATGCACCTGTGGTCAATTAATCTATGATAAAGCAGGCAAGAATAAACAATGGAGAAAAGACAGTCTTTTCAATAAGTGGTGCTGGGAAAACTGGACAGCTACCAGTAAAAGAACAAAATTAGACATTCTTTAATACAAATACACAAAATAAACTTAAAATGGATTAAAAACCTAAATATAAGACCAGATACTATAAAACTCATAGAGAAAGACATAAGCAGAACACTCTGATATAAATCCCAACATTACCTTTTTGGTTTCACCTGCCAGAGTAATGAAAATAAAAGCAAAAATATGTGAACAGGACCTGAATAACTTTAAAAGCTTTAGCACAGCAAAGGAAATGATTAACAAAATGAAAAAACAACCCAAATAATGGGAAAAATATTTGCAAATGATGCAACCAGCAGAGGATTAATATCCAAAATATATAAAGAGCTCATGGAGTTCAATATCAAAAAAGCAAACAACCCAATCAAAAAGTGGGCAGAAGATATAAATAGACATCTTTCCAAAATTAGATGTTCTTGTATATTTTTAACTGAATGCTAGGATGTGATGGTTAATTGAACACGTGCAAAGATTGAAATTTGTTCCACAAGCTGTACATAAACTGTCTCTTATACACATCTAGATGTGTATAAGAGACAGTGCAGATACTGTCACATCTGTTTTCAGGAGCAGAAGCTGGGGGTCAGGGGCTTAGCAGCTTCTCCTAGGTGGTGGAGTTGGGGTACCAACTCAGATCTGTCTAACATCAAAGCTTCCAATGAGTGGGCCAGTGAGAACATTCATTTACTCACTGAGGAAGGAAAGCTGCGGAGAGGCATCTCCCTGTTTGGCTGTGCATTTGCTTAGCTACCACCCCCCCAACCTCTTCCTTTTTAAGGCTTCTTCACCCTCCAGATCTTAGGCTCCACTCTAGGAGGAAGTGGGGGAATATTTGATCATGTCCTTTCTAACTAGTGAAAGGTAGTAATTTCCAGTTATTCCCTCATTCATCAAGAGATGCTAGTAGGTTCTAAGAAGTCTGCTTAGTGTTCTAAGGGCTCTATTAGAACTCTCTAGTACTCATACCAGGGCCAGTAATAATGACCACGAGGTTTCTGAAGCAGAGTGAGGCAGGGGACATCTTTGGTAGGTCTTTGCTCTTTCCTGCTACCATTCTGGCAACCCTTCTCCAGCTTTAGCCATTCAAAAACAAGGATGCTCTGCTCCTCTCTCCCCTCCCCTCAGCCTACCAAGCCTGCTGTAATTTCAATTAACTTACTCACACACTCCTATAGACATTGGTCCAGTAAATACATACCTACTGAGCATCTCTGTTATGTAGTGAACAGGATAGACAGGGGCCCTACTCTCGGGGAGCTTACATTCTCATGGGGGAGATGGGATCCTGCTTTGGGGGCAGATTTGTGAGGAGACTAGAGCTGAAGGAGAAGGAGCTATGGGAACAGCCCAGTACAGGGTATGTGAAAGAAGGCACAGGTGACTGGGAAGCCCTAAAAAGGAAGAGGCTGGGAGGGTAGCTGTAAAAAGGAGAATTTGCAGATCCTCACCCTAAAGAGAACTAATCAGCTTCCCACCTGTGTTCCCGCAGCACTGTGCTTCTTTCTGCTCAAGCCTGTGCCGTACGGCAAGTACTGACTCATGTCTTTGCTTTCCCGATGGGACCCTGACTGCTTCTAGGTCAGGGACCATCTAACAGGTGGTTAATAATTGTGCAAGCCTTACAAGCCTCACAGGGTCATTGGGACGCCTTTAGCAAAGTTTCTGAAACTGTAAACGTCCAATATACGTCAATTGTTGTTATTGGTAGTTCAGTTCAGTTCAGTTCAGTTCAGTACCAGTCCATTCTGAAGGAGATCAGCCCTGGGATTTCTTTGGAAGGAATGATGCTAAAGCTGAAACTTCTAGCAATGATTAATGCTAGGAACATTCACATAAAAGTTTTCTGTGAGCATAAGTTTCCATTCTTTTTGATAAATACCAAGAAGTGGGATTACTGGGTCTTATGGTCAGTGTCTTCCTAATTTCCGCCCCCCCACCCCGAGGGGCTAATAATTTTTAAAACACCACCAGCCTTGTATTAGAGTGGCTGCTTATCATTTTTGACAAAATTTTGTCAGCTTCTTTTTTCCGTGTTAATATGCATATAATGGCGTCTCTTTGCAGATTTATTTTGCTTTTCTCTAATGTTTATTGATATTTAGTACCTTTTCACGTTTATTTTGGAGAAGTTGATGGCACCCCACTCCAGTACTCTTGCCTGGAAAATCCCATGGATGGAGGAGCCTGGTGGGTTGCAGTCCATGGGGTCGTGAACAGTCGGACATGACTGAGAGACTTCCCTTTCACTTTTCACTTTCATGCATTGGAGAAGGAAATGGCAACCCACTCCAGTGTTCTTGCCTGGAGAATCCCAGGGATGGGGGAGCCTGGTGGGCTGCCATCTATGGGGTCACACAGAGTCGGACACGACTAAAGTGATTTAGCAGAATATGTTTATTTGCCACATATGTACTTTTTTTTTTTTTTGGGGTGAAGGTTCTACTCAGATCTTAAGCCCAATCTATTTTATTGGGTTGTCTGTTTTATAAGATTGAGTTTTGAGAACCCATCTAGGTATATCCTAGGCATACATAAGTATAAGTAATCTAGTATATTCTAGGGATAAGTCCTTCACCAGTTCTGAATTTTAAATTTATTTTCTCCCATTCTATAGTCTACTCTTTCATTTCATTTGGAAGTTTGAGGTGAAGTCACTCAGTCGTGTCCAACTCTTTGCGACCCCCTGGACTGTAACCTACTAGCCTTCTCCATCCATGGGATTCTCCAGGCAAGAATACTGGAGTGGATTGCCATTTCCTTCTCCAGGGGATCTTCCCGACCCAGGGGTCGAACCCAGGTCTCCCACATTGAAGTCAGACGCTTTAACCTCTTTATTGGCATATAATTCGCAAACAATAAAATGCCCATATTTGGACGATACAGTTTGGTAAGCTGTGATACATACTTGCATGCATAAAATTATTACATTTAAGATAGTGAGTATAGCCATAACCCCAAAAGTTTCTTCATATCACTTCGTAATTCATCCCTATCATCTCTCCTTGCTTCTCATTACCAGGCAACCACTAATCTACTTTCTGTCATTCTTGAATAGTTGTGAATTTTCAAATGCTATAAAAGTGAAATCAAACAATATTTAATTTTTAAATTTTGTGTCTACATTGACTCAATAATTATTTTTATTGTTTAATTTTATTATTGTTTTTGTTATTTTTTTACTTTACAATATTGTATTGATTTTGCCATACATCAACATTATTTTGAACTTCATCTCTTTTATTGGGTATCAATATTTCATCCCTTTTTATTAGTTTTATTTTATTATATGGATATACAGTAATTTAGCTAGTCATCTTTTGATAAACACTTGGATTGTTAACAGTATCTTTGGAAGAGCAAGCTTTCAAATTTAAAGAAGTTCAACTTATTTTTATTTTATTTTAAGAATTTTGCATTTTATATTATGTCTAAGTTGACAACTGCAAGGTTATAAATACATTCTCTCACACTTAGTTTAGAAGGTTAATAGTTTTTGATTTTACATTTAATACTACAAGTCATTTTTATATAAAACAAGATATGGATTAAGGTTATTATATTTTGCATGTGAATTCCCCATATTTTCATCACGGTTTTTTGAATAATATGTTTTCCTAACTTAAATTTCTTTGCATCTTTGTTGAAATACAATTTACAAATATAATATTGTACTGAGCAGTGTGAAGTTTTTCAATTTTTCTTTTATTCTCCAAAATTGTTTTGAACATTTTAGATAATTTGTTTTTTCATATAAATTTTATAACTAGTATGTTTATTTCTATAAATTGTGCTGAATCTACAGACCAATTTGTGAACAATTATTATGTTGAAAATATTGAGTTTTTCAAAACATGAGCATGGTATATAGGATTGTATATCTCTCCATATATTTAGGTCTTCATTGACTTTTCTCCTCACTGGTCTGTATTATTCAACAAACAGATATTACCCACATTAGAAAAAATTACACCAAAGTAATTCATGTGTTTTGGTGTTATTATAAATGGCAATATATTTAAAATTTTAATTCTCAATTCTTTATTGCTAGCATTTAGAAATACAACTGATTTTAAAATTTTGGCTTTTTATCCTATAACTTTGCTAAACTAAGTTGTTAGTTTTTATTGTTAATAGACTTTTAAAGGTTTTCTCCTTAAATGATCATGTTAATTAGAATAGAGTCAGTCTTACTTCTTCCTTTCTTATTTGAATGTTTTTTATTTTTTTTTAATTTGATGATTATGCTAATTAAGAATTCCACTACAGTGTTGAATACAAGTCATGAGAGCAGGCATCCTTGCCTTGTTCAAGATCCTAGCTCCAGAGAAATATTCAGTGCTTCACTATTAAGTATATTAAATGTAGGGTTTTCACAGATGTCCATCATCATGTTAAAGAAGTTTTCTTCTATTCTTTGTTTAATGAGAATTTTTGTGATGAATGAATATTGAATTTGGTAAAAGTTTCTTCTCCATCTATTGACATTATCATATAGTTTTTCTTCCCTAGTCTTTTGTTAATAATATGGTGAATCACACTGAATTTTGAAAAGCATTGCATTTCAGAGATAAACCTTACTGGTTCATGAAATACTCTCTCACATATATTTCTGGATTTATTTATTGGCCATGCTGTGCAGCTTGTGGGGTCTTAGTTCCCCAACCAGGGATTGAACCTGGGTTCTGACAGAGAATGCACTGACTCCTAACCATTAAAACATCAGGGAATTCCTTACTTCTGGATTTAATGTGTTAATATTATTTTGAGATTTTTGAGTCTGTGTTCATGAGATACATTCTTCTCTGTTTTTCTGTTTTGTAATGCCTTTCCCCAATTTTTGTATCAGAGTAAGACTGATATGAAGTAAAAAATAAGATATTAGAGAGTATTTAATCTAATTTTATGGAGAGTCTTCCAAGTTGTTGTATCTGTTAATAGTACATTTCTTTTTATTGCTAAGTAGCATTTCATGGTATGGATGTGAAACAATTTGTTTGACCATTCACACATTGAGTGGCATTTAGGTTGTTTCCAATTTTGGACTATTATAAATAAAGTCACTATAAACAAGGAAGACATAAACTGTATTTGTTCAAAAATATGATCATCTATGTAGAAATTGGCTTCCCTGGTGGCTCAGAGGTTAAAGCGTCTGCCTCCAATGCGGGAGATCTGGGTTCTATCCCTGGGTCAGGAAGATCCTCTGGAGAAGGAAATGGCAACCCATTCCAGTATTCTTGCTTGGAAAATCCCATGGATGGAGGAGCCTGGTAGGCTACAGTCCACGGGGTCGCAAAGAGACAGACATGACTGAGCAACTTCACCTTCATGTAGAAAATTAGCAAGAATAGATCAAATAACTCCTTAAACCAAAGAGTGATTGTAGCATGGTTGCAGGATACAAGGTTAATATACAAAAGTCATTTTTTGTAGACACAAACAAAAAATCTTTCAAAAGATGAATTGATAAACTAGTGCATCTTTACAATGGATTCTACTCAACAATAAGCAGAAATGTATTACTGATACACATCCAATGACATGAATGAATCTCAAGTGCATCTGATATATATATGTGTGTATATATATGTATGTATATGTACAAAAGCATATACATGCTATGACTCCATTTATATAACAAGTGGAAAAGGCAAAGCTATAAGGTCAAAAACTGATCAGTGATTAGCAGTTACTATGCATGAGTAGATGTTGACTACAAATGGGCTCCAGAGAAATTGGGGAAGAAGTGATGAAATTCCTCTACATCTTGATTATCGTGGTAGCTGTATGACCATATGTATTTGTCAGATTCAGGGCTGTGCATTAAAAATGTGAATTTTAATGTATATAGATTATATCTCAAGTTAAAAAAGAAAATAACAGAAAATCAAAGAATTTGCATATTTTGAAAAGCAAGTCAGACCACATCATTCTTCTGTTCAAAACATGCAGTGGTTCCCTAATACATTCAGAATAAAAGCAGAGTCTTTATAATGGTCCATAGGGCCCTACACAACTTTTTCTTCTCTGAATGTGTCACCTATTACTTTCTCCTTCATTCACACATCTCCATCCCCACTGGTACCTTGTTTTTTCTTAAACATATCAAGGGGAAAAAACAAAAAACAAAAAACAAAAAACTCTTGCTTAGAAACTTTTTCCTATGCCAGGAACATACTTTGCAAGTCTTATTCCCTTACCTCTTTAAAGTTCTTCCCAAAAAGTTACCTCTTCAGTGGTGCTTTATTTTTAATTGTAACCCATCTTCATTGATGCTTCCTATGTTTTTTCTACACATAACTTATCACTATCTGGCAGCTGAAGTGTCTTATTTACTGTTTTTTTCCCCCTTTACTTACTTGAATCTAGTGATACCAAAGATAGAAAAATTTTAATATATGTTTTTCTTTCTGTTGTATCTTCAGCACCTAGAACAGTCCTGGCACACAGTAAGTCCTCACTGAATACCTGTTAAAAAAAATGAATGAGTGAGTGAATTACCCATAAACAATAGAAATAGGGATAATAAGAAATGAGGAGGAAGTCAGGTTTTATGATCAGATTATATAAAGGATTTTTTCTGTGTATGGGGACTTTATTTGACAAATGATAAGGAACTTGAATATTATCCTGGGGGACATCAGAAGACATGAGTAAGTATTTTGGAAAGAGAATGACAAATTTCTAAACTTTGCATTTTAGAAAAGAAAATTTGACTACCATGTGTGATGTTGATAGTAAAAATACAAAACAGAAGGAATTGAAACTAGTAAGGGATCTCTTTCATAGTCCATGTGAGAGACAATGGTCAACTGGGCTAGGGTCCTGATGATATGTTTGAATGGAAGTTACTGAATTCAATTTAAGCCTTCTGTGATGGATATCCCTTCTGTTCACCAAGAACTCTATTTCAACCCATTTCTTAGCACCAAATGTGAATATGTACTTATTGATTATGTAATTCTTAAGTGTCTCCCTTGACACTCTCAAATCTCACCATTTGTTCTGTCAGGATAAAGACCGCATAAATGACAAATTTCTAAACTTTGCATTTTAGAAAAGAAAATTTGACTACCATGTGTGATGTTGATAGTAAAAATACAAAACAGAAGGAATTGAAACTAGTAAGGGATCTCTTTCATAGTCCATGTGAGAGACAATGGTCAACTGGGCTAGGGTCCTGATGATATGTTTGAATGGAAGTTACTGAATTCAATTTAAGCCTTCTGTGATGGATATCCCTTCTGTTCACCAAGAACTCTATTTCAACCCATTTCTTAGCACCAAATGTGAATATGTACTTATTGATTATGTAATTCTTAAGTGTCTCCCTTGACACTCTCAAATCTCACCATTTGTTCTGTCAGGATAAAGACCGCATCTTTTATTCTTTTGGCGCTTCTGCAAGTCACCTAGTACTGTTTATCAATGAGGTTCCCTAGTAGCTCAGACAGTCAAGCATCTGTCTGTAATGCAGGAGACCTGACTTCGATTCCTGGGTTGGGCAGATCCCCTGGAGAAGGAAATGTCAACCCAGTCCAGTATTCTTGCCTGGAGAATTCCATGGATAGAGGAGCTTGGTGGGCTACAGTCCATGGGGTCACAAAGAGACACAACTGAATGACCAACACACACCCAATTTAAAGATAAACTAAATTTTTAAAAATAAACTAAATTTTAACCAGTGATATAAAGGGAAGGACTTGAGAGATTTCACAAGGTTTAGCTTTGGCATAATTGTTTCTAGAAAATTTATCTCCTTCATTCATTTTTGGATCTTTAGAAGTCAAGTTCGGAGAAGGCAATGGCACCCCACTCCAGTACTCTTGCCTGGAAAATCCCATGGACGGAGGAGCCTGGGAGGCTGCAGTCCATGGGGTCGCTGAGTCAGACACAACTGAGCGACTTCCCTTTCACTTTTCACTTTCATGCATTGGAGAAGGCAATGGCAACCCACTCCAGTGTTCTTGCCTGGAGAATCCCAGGGATGGCGGAGCCCAATGGGCTGCCGTCTGTGGGGTCACACAGAGTCGGACACGACTGAAGCGACTTAGCAGCAGCAGCAGCAGAAGTCAAGTTAAGGTGGAGAGTTTCCTGTTTTCCCCTCAAGTCTGTTTCCATTAGGAGAGAAATATAAAGGTTTAGAAAGAAAGACAAAAACTAGAACTTTTTAGAAATGCAAACAGTGAGAAAATAAAGTTGCCTCTCCTCATTCTGAGTAAGTTTTTCAAATGCTACTCCTTTATGCTGCATTGCAGAAATTGTTTGGGGCATAGAGATTTGATATACACACCAGTTTAAAAAAAAAAAAAGATATGGGATCCATCATTTTATTTCTAATTGACAGTGAATTGGAGCCAAATTCTCTCTGATCCAGTTACATTTGTCATTTTTGGATGCCTTTATTGGCATAAGGCCTATAAACACCAGCCGGTCATGATTAGAAGCTTGTGAACTGGATGACATTCAGTTTGCCATTAACTCTCAGGCACAGAGATCCAGCCATTAACAGAATGCCTTACAGTGCACTAACTGATCTGGTAACTTGATCTTGCACCACTGAGCACAGAGTTAGAATGACAAACTCCTCTCCAAAAGAGTGGGTGTTTCATATTAATCACAGTTGTATGCAAGTTTTTTTTTTTAGCATTTAGAAAGTTTGGCAGATTAAAAAAAAAAATCTTCAACTTTATTGTTTCAGGAAGAAGCAGATTGTGAAATCAAATGACCCCAGTAAGGAGAAGTTTCTCAGTAGACACTGTCAGAAAAGTAAAATCTGAATAAGAAATAGATAGAAAATAGCATTTAAAAATTAGATATACCAACCTAAACAGCTTATTAAGATGCTGAAACATTACTTTGCCAACAAAGGTCTTTATAGTCAAAGCTATAGTTTTTCCAATAGTCATGTATGGATGTAAGAGTTGGACTATAAAGAAAGCTGAGTGCCGAAGAATTGATGATTTTGAACTGTGGTGTTGGAGAAGACTCTTGAGAGTCCCTTGGACTGAAAGGAGGTCCGACCAGTCCATCCTAAAGGATATCAGTCTTGAATATTCATTGGAAGGACTGATGCTGAAGCTGAAACTCCAATATTATGGCCACCTGAAGTGAAGAACTGACTCATTGTAAAAGACTCTGATTCTGGGAAAGATTGAAGGTGGGAGGAGAAGGGGATGACAGAGGATGAGATGGTTGGATGGCATCACCGATTCAATGGACATGAGTTTGAGTAAACTCTGGGAGCTGGTGATGGACAGAGAGGCCTGTTGCACTGCAATCTATGGGGTTGCAAAGATTCAGACACGACTGAGCGACTGAAATGAACTGAATTTATATGTTTGAAGAAAAGTAGTCATACAGAAGATATTTAATGAGAACCTACTTATATAATTTTCCAAAGTATGCACATGTCACCCCTAGGGCATGGTTGCAAGGAAAATATGGTATGTCCCCTGAATTGACGTTTTTGAACTGTGGTGTTGGAGAAGACTCTTGAGAGTCCCTTGGACTGCAAGGAGATCCAACCAGTCCAGTCTGAAGGAGATCAACCCTGGGTGTTCTTTGGAAGGAATGATGCTAAAGCTGAAACTCCAGTACTTTGGTCACCTCATGTGAAGAGTTGACTCATTGGGAAAGACTCTGATGCTGGGAGGGATTTGGGGCGGGAGGAAAAGGGGACGACAGAGGATGATATGGCTGGATGGCATCATCAACTCGATGGATGTGAGTTTGAGTGAACTCCGGGAGATGGTGATGGACGGGGAGGCCTGGCGTGCTGCGATTCATGGGGTCGCAAAGAGTCGGACACGACTGAGTGACTGAACTGAACTGAACTCCTCAAAAGATACTAAGCCTCTAGTGAGAAAAAGATATACAGCTCATGAAGTAAATAGTAAAATATAATGTAGTTATATAATCTTGAGTCCTAGAGATGAGATTTTTAACCAGTGTTAGAGAAATCATATTTTCTTGTGTACTTGAATTGTCATGGGATGCTTTGTGAAAGAACTCAGGAAAGATTACTTTATGGAGCAAGGTCCTATGTGGTTCCACTCTATGTTTTAATAAAAACAGGTGGGTCAATGGTAAAGAATCCACCTGCCAAGGAGGAGACCCAAGTTTGATAACTGGGTCAGGAAGATTCCTTGAAGAAGGAAATGGCAACTCACTCTAGTATTATTGCCTGGAAAATCCTATGGGCAGAAGAGCCTGGTGAGCTACAGTTCATGGGGTCACAAAGAATTGGATGTGACTTAGTAACTAAACCACCACCAGGAAAACATTATAAAGACTAAAAATGAATTTGTCACAGCCATTGCTTTTTGCTTGTCCTGTGCACTCTTGAGATACTCATTTTAGGCACTGGGAGCATTTTAGGATTACTCCTCAGTTCTTATTGCAGTGTCAAAGACAGGAGCAATTCTCTTCCAGAGAACCAAAGGAAATGCACAGTCAAGCTACCACCATGTCTATTCCTGTATGTATGTCTTATGTGAATGGCACATACCATGATTTTCTGAATGAGAAGGGGAGTCCATTACTAAGTTGCTTGTAATTAATCTTAACATCACCTGTTCAATACTGAATATTATAACAATGAGTACTGAAGTTACTCTTCTAGATGTAGGACTCACTGATAAGTTCATGAATTAAATGATAAATTTCATGTAAGTTCAGAGTGGTGAGTCAGGAGCCTTCAGTTCAGTTCAGTTCAGTTCAGTCGCTCAGTTGTGTCCAACTTTTTACCACCCCATGAATTGCAGCACGCCAGGCCTCCCTGTCCATCACCAACTCCTGGAGTTCACCCAAACCCACGTCCATTGAGTCGGTGATGCCTTATCAGAACTAAATAATGTGGCTGGCTGTTTCTTTCCTATTAACAAGTATTCAGGGATAAGGATATTCTCTTCTAGTTTAAAGTCACTCTTTCGTCTCAGAGATTGTGTAATCTACACAATAAAAATAAAAACTACTTGGATCTCTGGCAATGCACTTTTAGATTGGGGAAGTAAAGGAAAGCAAATTTTACACATCTGTGGCACTGAAAGAGTTGCCAGTAGTAGTAGGCTTCGGGCTGTCACCCAGTCCTGGGACATGACTCTCTTGTGGTTATTTTAGTGCTTGTGTAACTCAAAAAGGCTCTGGACTTAAACTGAAGTTTCAAAATGATTAGTCCAGGTTTTCCTCTAAAGTAATTGCTTCAATTATTCTAAGAGGACGACTGAGAGCTTAAAGTCCCCAAATGACTTATTCCATACACTGTAAAGGTTCAGTGACACTTCAGCAGGGAAGCCTGTGATATTTAACTCCCTCATTCAAGTTGCCTACCATCTGAAGGGTCAGACAGAAATAGTGTTCTGGGGGGAGCAACACATAATGAGCTCCCATGAACATAGCTTGAATAGTTCTAAATAAGTCTTGGTTTCAGTTCCATGAGGGAAGCACACATTTTAACATTCCATGAATAAAGTCTAAGAATGGCTCTATGAATCTCTTTCCAATATGTGAAACTTACTGGAGACTTATTAGACAAGACTTCTTACCTACTGCTGCTGCTACTGCTAAGTTGCTTTAGTCATGTCCGACTCTGTGTGACCCCAGAGACGGCAGCCCATGAGGCTCCCCCATCCCTGGGATTCTCTAGGCAAGAACACTGGAGTGGGTTGACATTAGGCACTGTTCAAATCTTGGAGTATAATCAGAACCTGAAACAGTTGTCAAAAGACATTGCTTGAATTGATTCTGTGTACCTTTGCGGCTATTGATATTGATGGAATATAAGAACTCAAGGAAAAAGATACTTTCACTGATGGCTTTAGAAGCACCCTAGGTGATATGTAAGCTTCCTCTTTATAAACCGAACAGAGTTAGTTCCAGGAATTAATTAATATACCTGAGTGTCAGAACTGAAAAGCAACTTAGAAATCAACTAATTCCAGGTATTCATTTTACATGAAGAAACATATAAAACATTTTACATGAGGAAACCGAGGCACAGAAATGGGGAGTGACTTTTTCCAAGCTAATTGGTAGCAGTCCAAGAAAGAGAATCTCTTTGGGGGAAGGAATACACTCCAAAGTGGAAGTGCAATTACAGCCATTCAAATATTGTAATTCATGATATGGCTCAATATTTCTTTTAGCAACTGAACTTAAGGGTATTCTGATAACCTCAAGTTCTTACACAGCTTTACAGTACACAGAGTGTTTTCAAATATTATTCATTTGGTTCTCCCAATAAATCCCAACGGAAGATATGACAGATTACATTTTTCATTTGAGAGAAGAATTGAAATTCAGAGAGGATATGTGAATTGTGCCAAATTAATTAAGATTCAACCTCCATATTCTCCTGAATCCAAGCTCAACCCTCTTGCATCTTGCACCAGAGAGTAAAAACGTCCATCAAATACATTATCAAATTTAATGTTTTAGCCAATTAGCATAATCCCCCGTCACTACTTAGTGTCCGATTCTTTGTGACCCCATGGACTGCAGCCCACCAGGCTCCTCTGTCCATGGGATTTTCTAGGCAAGAGCACTGGAGTGGGTTACCATTTCCTTTTCCAGTATCAGCATAATATCATCCCATATTATGCAAGTTTCTCTTAAGTCTAGCTACCATTTTATGTACAATTAATAATGATGGTCATAGCTAATATTTACTGCATCCCTTGCTTTACATCATTCACTGTCCTAAGCTTTTCAAATTTATTAACTCATTGGCTATTCACTAAATCGACCTGATAGATTAATGCTACTACTATAATTATTTTATTGATGAGCAAATTAAGGTACAAATAAGTTAAACGTCTTCCTAAATGTCATCAAACTAATAATGATAGTGCCAAGATTTGGGCTTAGGTGCTTTGGAATCCAGAACATCCATTCAACCACAAAATTGTCACTCTAGAAAGATATAAGTAGTAGTGCTGTTATTCTTCTTACCCCCCCAAATATTACTGTGTAATAGTACAAAAAAAATCTCTTTTTTTGCAGCTATCTTCCATAGCATAGAATTGTGAGACCAGGCATTTGAGGGAAAAAAGTGGCTTTATTATATAGGAAACATCAATACTGTATGGTCCATGATGATTCTAAACAAGTCTCTTTCATCAAAAATAAAACATTATTTCAAAAAATGTGCCTAAATAGATTTATATCAAGATAAAAAAGATGACTCTAAAAGGAACATATTGCGTTTTTCCAGAACCAGCATTTCACAGAATTTTGTGTACATATACCTAATAGTCAATGATGGCATGGAAATAAGAGTAAATAATACAAGTTTAGGAAGAATGCAATTGAAATGTAACAGCTGAACATATTAATGACTCTGTTGTCATGACAAAATGTATGGTTATTATTGGATGTAAACATAATATAACAACTATCAAATGGTAATTTCCAGAAAAACAATATCAAAGATAGTAAGTAAACTGATAAAGGGAAAGTCTGTGTAAATGAATTTTTTGTTTGTTTTCTGGAAGTGTTAGGACAGAAGCAAGAACCTTCTTTATTATTGCCTTCTGATATCACAGAGTACACTTCCATAACACAAGTAAATGCGGAAGGAAAACACCCTTTCTTTGATCACTTCCCAGTCTTTTCTTAAAAATAATATTGTTCTAGCTGCTGCAGTTGATGATGTGTCTGTTTGCAGCTTTCTGTTCCTTCTCCAGCTCCCTCCCTTCCTTTTTTTCCTTCCATTCCTATCTTTGTTCAACAAATAAGTTTCGAATGTTGGGGAAAAAAAATGATGAGCAAACCAGAGGACAATCTCCTCTCATTTAGCTTAGACTCTAATAAAGATACTGTTATTTAATTTTAAAAGACACTACTGAACGTATAATTACAAATGGAGATAAATTTTCTGGAAGAATAGAATAAGGTTTCTGGTCTAAAAAAGGGTTATGGATGCTATTAGGGTAGGTTTCACCTGTGAAATTAATTACGATTTGAAGAATGAATAGCCTATGAAAGAAAGGGATCACACTGTGTTGTTGTTGTTCAGTTGCTCAGTCATGTCCAACTTTATGCAACCTCATGGACTGCATGCAGCACACCAGGCTTCCCTACCCTTCACTATTTCTTGAAGTTTGCACAAACTCATGTCCATTGAGTCAGTGATGCCATCCAACCATCTCATCATCTGTTGCCCCCTTCTCCTCCTGCCCTCAAACATTTCCAGCATTAGGGTCTTTTCCAATGAGTTGGTTCTTTGCATCAGGTGGCCAAAGGATTGGAGCTTCAGTATCCAATACTTCGGCCACCTGATATGAAGAACTGACTCTTTAGAAAAGTTTGAGCAAGATCCAGGAGTTGTTGATGGATAGGGAAGCATGGCATGCTGCAGTCTATGGCGTCACAGAGAGTCAGACACAACTGAGCGATTGAACAGAACTGAACTGATCAGTGCTTCCAATGAATATTCAGGGTTGATTTCCTTTAGGATTGACTGGTTTGATCTCCTTGCAATTCAAGGTACTCTCAAGAATCTTCTTTAGCACCACAATTCAAAGATATCAATCGTTTGGCCCTCAGACTTCTTTATAGTCCAAGACTCATATCTGTACATGACTACTGGAAAAACAATAGCTTTGACTGTATGGACTTTTGTTGGCAAAACAATGTCTCTGTTTTTTTATATATATATATATATTTATTTTAATTGGAGGTTAATTACTTTACAATATTGTATTTGTTTTGGCATACATCAACATGAATCCACCACGGGTGTACACATGTTCCCCATCCTGAATCCCCCACCCTCCTCCCTCCC
>SJYX01013249.1:107090-121909 GCA_006410675.1 Oreotragus oreotragus | reverse complement strand
TAACAGGGATGGACTTCATTGGAGCTCTAGAGTCTCCCAGGCTGTGTTAATGAAGGAGAGCATCTAGAATAAAAGAGGAGGTGGTTCTACCCCATGTGCTGTGCTGAGGTCAGCAGTGGACTGTGACGTTTTAGCTTTGGGGAGAAACTAAAGGTGGTCAGCCAAGATCACCAGGGGCTTGATACCTAGTCCTGCAAAGAACAGGGAGCCCACCTGGAGAAGAAAGACTCAGACTGTCACCAAACACCCAGGGACATTCATGTGAAGGAGGGGTGATCAGGCTGGGTTTACAGAGTCCCTTGGGGAGGGTCAGGATCCAGGCGTGAAAGCTACAAAGGGGCAGCCTTTAGCTCAGTGAGATCTGTTCCCAGCATCAGAAGGACCCACAGATGGGAGGGCAGCCTTATGAGGTCATGAGGTCCCTGTCACTGCAGGGAACAACCAGAGGGGACACAGAAAATGCAAGCACTGATGAAATGATATTTGAGAGTCAGTTACTCTATGAAGAGAAATTCCCCAAGTGGGAATCAAGACTCTGTCAGGGCAAAATATCTGTTCCCTCCCTAAAATTACCATGTCTCCAGTCTCTGTGTGCTCTGAAAAGGGGGTGACACCACCTGCACGCCCAGAGAGAGGAGATGAGCTCTGGCTATCGTGTCATGAGGGCCTCCTGCTGCCCCACAGAGACCCGTGCTCAGGAACGGCTCTCCCTCAGGGCAGGAGCTCTACCATCCCTGGCTCTGAGGGTGGAGGGAGGCTAGCAAAGTGGCAGATCATTGATTATCCCCAGACTGATTGAGAGCAATTACCATCAGAACATTTCCTTTTATGCCTCAAGCTGAGCAGAAAACATAAGCACGGAAATAAGACTTTTCCCCAATCATTCTAAACCTGTAAAGCTCAGTGGGAAAGTGATTTGACTGTCAAGAGTGAATGCAGGAATGGAAAGCAAGCTCCCTGTCACCATAAGGCTTTCAGAAGAGCAGCCTGACAGGTCTTCAGTGTAGAGACAAGGTCCCAGGAGGTGACACTTTGCCTTTCCCTGAGGAAGCAGAGAACCCCTGCACCCCACTGCACTCACAGCCCTGCAAGTGAGGGAACCTGGGGGCTCCACAGAAAGGGGTCCCAGTGGCTGTACAGTTCCCAGGTAGATGCCTTCTGTGCACGCTCTGGGGGAAAGGAATCAAGCTGGTATCTGCATCCTTGGAGCTTTCTATCCATCAGTTCATGAAGAAAAACAGGAGCCCACTGAAACCAAATCTATTCAGTGAATGCAGGCTCTGTGGCCTGCCGTGGGGTGAAAATCGGAAGCAAGAGCAGCCCCCACCCTGACTCACTGAAGTAAAGACTCATTGAAGAGGAAGGGGACACAAGTAGAAACTGGTAGAAAGCAGTTACCCAGTTCACCAGGAGATTAGACTGGTAGGACAGGCCTCAGGGGCTGGGGAGCCTTGAGAGAAACAGAAGGCTTCACCCGGGGGTTTTAGGCAGAAGAGAATCCACTAGATGTCTGGACATAATGAGCTGACAATCTAGGTGTGTACTGTTAATATGGTCACTTCAAGCCACACAGGGCTACTTAAATGTAAATAAAATAAAAATTAAAACCCAGTTTTGAGGTCATATTAGTCACATTTCAAGTATGCGGTTGTTAGTATGGTGGGCATTTAAGCTGCTGGACATCCAGAGCAGGATGTCCATCATCAAAGAAAGTTCACCTGGACAGCTCTGAGCCAAACTGTCCTCATGCACTTCAGCATCCTCAGATGCCCTAGAAGTTCAAACTCACTACCACGGCTTAGGTGGCCCTTAGGGATCAGCCTCCACCTGAGGACTCTGAGGACGTTTTTGCCACTCTGGACCTACACATGCCACATGCACCAGCCACACCGAGTAGGTTTCTTTCCATCCTTCTCACAAGCTGCTCCCTCCAGCAGCTAGCTGAACCACTTCCGCGACCCCTTTTGCCAACCTGATTTCTTCTCAACCTTCTCAGTCCCTCCTGAATGCTTACATAAGACAAACTCCCCTGCTTTGCCTATCACAGCCCTACTATAAGTTGTTCACCAATGTATCCTGGTGCCCAGAACACTGCCTGGCTCACAGTAAACTCTTCCATGATTCTTTGTTGAATGGATGAATGACTCCCTTTGTTAGGCTTCCTTGTTTCATTGTTTGTCAACCACCATAGCTCCCAATTACGAGGAACCTTGTCTATTTCATTTACCACCTTCTCCCCAGTCTCTCCATTATCATAGATGATCAAAATTATTAAAGAATTTTCAATAAGAAAGGAAGAGATGGAGGGAGGGAAGGAACAAGAGAAAAAGAGGAAGAGAGACAAAGAGGAAGAGAGATACAAGTAAGGGAAACAAGAGGAAGAGGTAGTTGAATAAATGATGGGTGTAGTCTCGCCGTAGGAGACAGGGGAAATGATGGTGTTATTGAGTAACAGAATAGCCAGGAGCTAACAGCATCAAGTAACCAAACTTTGACTATACAACGCTGCAATAATTATTTTCCCATCTCCGACGAAAGGACAGGCTTATAAAGCCTCCATGAATAGCCCCATCCTTGCCACCCCCACTTCCCAGCCCAGTGGAATGAGAAACACAGGGCAAATTAAGCTTCNCCCTGAGGAAGCAGAGAACCCCTGCACCCCACTGCACTCACAGCCCTGCAAGTGAGGGAACCTGGGGGCTCCACAGAAAGGGGTCCCAGTGGCTGTACAGTTCCCAGGTAGATGCCTTCTGTGCACGCTCTGGGGGAAAGGAATCAAGCTGGTATCTGCATCCTTGGAGCTTTCTATCCATCAGTTCATGAAGAAAAACAGGAGCCCACTGAAACCAAATCTGTTCAGTGAATGCAGGCTCTGTAGCCTGCCGTGGGGTGAAAATCGGAAGCAAGAGCAGCCCCCACCCTGACTCACTGAAGTAAAGACTCATTGAAGAGGAAGGGGACACAAGTAGAAACTGGTAGAAAACGGTTACCCAGTTCACCAGGAGATTAGACTGGTAGGACAGGCCTCAGGGGCTGGGGAGCCTTGAGAGAAACAGAAGGCTTCACCCGGGGGTTTTAGGCAGAAGAGAATCCACTAGATGTCTGGACATAATGAGCTGACAATCTAGGTGTGTACTGTTAATATGGTCACTTCAAGCCACACAGGGCTACTTAAATGTAAATAAAATAAAAGTTAAAACCCAGTTTTGAGGTCACATTAGTCACATTTCAAGTATGCGGTTGTTAGTATGGTGGGCATTTAAGCTGCTGGACATCCAGAGCAGGATGTCCATCATCAAAGAAAGTTCACCTGGACAGCTCTGAGCCAAACTGTCCTCATGCACTTCAGCATCCTCAGATGCCCTAGAAGTTCAAACTCACTACCACGGCTTAGGTGGCCCTTAGGGATCAGCCTCCACCTGAGGACTCTGAGGACGTTTTTGCCACTCTGGACCTACACATGCCACATGCACCAGCCACACCGAGTAGGTTTCTTTCCATCCTTCTCACAAGCTGCTCCCTCCAGCAGCTAGCTGAACCACTTCCGCGACCCCTTTTGCCAACCTGATTTCTTCTCAACCTTCTCAGTCCCTCCTGAATGCTTACATAAGACAAACTCCCCTGCTTTGCCTATCACAGCCCTACTATAAGTTGTTCACCAATGTATCCTGGTGCCCAGAACACTGCCTGGCTCACAGTAAACTCTTCCATGATTCTTTGTTGAATGGATGAATGACTCCCTTTGTTAGGCTTCCTTGTTTCATTGTNCCTGCTTTGCCTATCACAGCCCTACTATAAGTTGTTCACCAATGTATCCTGGTGCCCAGAACACTGCCTGGCTCACAGTAAACTCTTCCATGATTCTTTGTTGAATGGATGAATGACTCCCTTTGTTAGGCTTCCTTGTTTCATTGTCAACCACCATAGCTCCCAATTACGAGGAACCTTGTCTATTTCATTTACCACCTTCTCCCCAGTCTCTCCATTATCATAGATGATCAAAATTATTAAAGAATTTTCAATAAGAAAGGAAGAGATGGAGGGAGGGAAGGAACAAGAGAAAAAGAGGAAGAGAGACAAAGAGGAAGAGAGATACAAGTAAGGGAAACAAGAGGAAGAGGTAGTTGAATAAATGATGGGTGTAGTCTCGCCGTAGGAGACAGGGGAAATGATGGTGTTATTGAGTAACAGAATAGCCAGGAGCTAACAGCATCAAGTAACCAAACTTTGACTATACAACGCTGCAATAATTATTTTCCCATCTCCGACGAAAGGACAGGCTTATAAAGCCTCCATGAATAGCCCCATCCTTGCCACCCCCACTTCCCAGCCCAGTGGAATGAGAAACACAGGGCAAATTAAGCTTCATATTACAATTAGCAGCAGCCTAACACAGCCATCACCCGTTTTGCCAAAATGTGATATTTCATCCTAAGACATTCGTAATCATAGCCCAGTGGGGGAGATTGTGAATCAATTCACTGCCTATTTTTCAACAGCTTTATATGAAATGATTTTTATTCTTTATACTTGCTAGTTATCCCCAAGGAACTCAAGGCAATTTACAAACTTTTAATTCTCCTGACACCCAGGGAGTGTAGGAGGTGAGAGCCTGGAATGTATAGGTGGGGAGGAAGAGCCACGTGACAGGATTAGGTGCCCAGACAAAAAAGACTCATCAGGTCCCCAGAGACATCCTTTTGAAGCTGAACAGAGCATAATTACAGTGATATTCCCAAAAGCCATCTCAGTAAAGAAGTTCGGGCAGAAGCTGGGCTGGAGAGGCTGAAAATGAGTGAGGCGTGAGGCACAGGTGATCTCAAGTATGGACATAATTCATACAGAGGGAAAAAAAAAAGCAGTGAAGCAAGTAAGAGTGCTAAGTGCTAAGGCTGAAGACGGGGACATAGACTAGAACGTGGAAAGGCCTGGGGTGGGCAAGGTGGGGGCTGGAACTAGCTCTGGGAGTGAGAACACTTTCAAAGAAGGAGAAACAGGATGGAAAGAGAGCAGATATTTATCTTTGTGTGTGTGTGTGTGTGTGTGTGTGTTTATTTTTAATTGTGGCTTAAAAAGAAATCACTGGTATCAAGTACATTTAGTGCTTTGCAACCACCACACTATTTCCAGACTTGTCTAACATCTCAAACTGAAACCCCAGACATAAATGGTAACTCCCTTGCCCAACCCTGGGGGCCTCTAGTCTACTTTCTGTCCTATGGATTTGACAACCAGGGTACCTCATAACTGGAATCTCACAGGATTTGACCGTCTGCAGCTCTCATCATGTAGCCTAATTCTTTAGGGTCTATCCATGAGATAGAGTGAGTCAGAATTTCCTTTCCTTTCAAGGCTAAATAATACTAGGGTGTTGTTTGTATGGACCAAATTTTGTTTATCCATGCATGTGAGAGCAAATATTGAAAAGAACTGTTTTAGGGGAGAAAAGAGGGGGACCCAGAAATCACAGTTTTATGAGTGAGGAAGCCAATAACCAGAGAAGGAGCGCGACTTTTACCCTGTGCAGCGAAAGAAGGTAGTATTTGCCTCCTGGGCTCCATTTATCCCCCAATAAAACAGGATGAGGCAAGACTAGGAGCTCAAGGGACGTGAAAGGAGATTGGATTGTTCATTTCAGAATGACACTAGAGGGCTTCCCTGGTAAAGGATCTGCCTGCCAATGGGAAGGACCAGGGTTCAATCCCTGATCCAGGTCGCTCCCACGGGCCAGAGAGCAGCTAGGCCCAGGGGCCACAGCTGCAGAGCCCCCAAGCTGCAACTACGGAAGCCTGTGCTCTGCAGCAAGAGAAACCGCCACAGTGAGAAGACTCAATCGCAGCCAGAGGAAAAACCCGCTCGACAACGAAGACTCAGCACAGCCATAAGTAAATAAATACTTTTTAAAAAATGACACAGATAACTGGGTTTGATATTAGATATTGAGTTTGTGCAGCCACATTGTTGCCCAGCTGAAGATGGATACTATATGAACTTCTAGTAGCTGAATGAGCAGGCATCCCTCGCTTTATGGAAGAGACACTGTTTCTCAGCACCTTAACACAGTAACGATTTCTCATACACTTTACCAGGCAATGCAGACAGGCTGGAATTCTGCTCCCCCCAGTCATTCAGGGGCCAGACTCCTTCCATCTATCTAATGCTGTGCTATCCAGTATGGTAGCCGCAGCCCTCTGTGGCTATTGAAATTAATTAAAAGTAAATAAAATAAAAAATTCAGTTCCTCAGTCACACAAGCTGCATTTCAAATGTTCAGTGAGCACATGGCTGCCATATTGGATAGCAGAGAGTTAGGCCATTTCTTCATCGTAGAAAGTTCCACTGGATAGAGCCACTCTCCACTGGAGCGCTGGCACATAGCCAGCAGGCAAAGACAAGAAAGAGCTCGGCTGATGATGCAGGGGTCTCATCAGCCAGGCCTGAAGGTGCCACACAGCCCTTCTGCTCATATTCCACTGGCCAGAGCTGTCTCATGGCCACACATAACTGCACTCAAGCTGTGTGCCCAGGAGGAAGAGGAAATGGGTTTAGTGAGCATTTGCCAGCTCCTGCCTCAGATACATTCTAAAAACTTCCTAAAATGAAAATTCGTTTCCCAACTACAGTTCTGTAATAAAATCAGACTGATGATCCTAAAACGAACTATCTCCCCCTAGGCTGTTTTAAATTTTAAACGTTAGAGTTAAGATGGTGGTCAGGCGCATGCTCCAAGCTGCGGTTATCTAAAGGCATTTCTCTAAAGGCATACACACACTTTCCTAATTATAAGCATTTTCAATTGGTCCACTTATGGCCTCTATTTCCTTTGTGCCTCCTAGCCCCAATCCATCATTTATGGAGACATCTGAGTCAACATTCACAGGGGAGGCAACAAAAGCAAAAATAAATAAGCAAGGCTATGTCAAGCTAAAAGGCTTCTGCACAGCAAAAGAAACCACCAACTGGATGAAAAGACAACCTACTGAATGGGAGAAAGTGTCTGCAAATCATATATCTGATACGGGATTAATATCTAAAATATATAAGAACTCCTATAACTCAACAGAGAAATAAATAAGTCCAGTTTAAAAATGGGCAGAGGATCTGAATAGATGTTTTTTCAGAGGAAACATACAAATGGCCAATAGGTTCAGGAAAAGGTGCTCAATTACTGATCATCAGGGAAATGCAAATCAGCCCCACAATAAGGCATCAGCTCACATCTGTTAGAAAATGGCTATAATCAAAAGATAAATAACAAGTGTTGGTGAGGATGAATAGAAAGGAAACTCTCATACCCTGTTGCTGGGACTAAAAATTGATGCCGCCACTAAGGAAAGCAGTTCACAGTTTCCTCAAAAAACTAAAAATAGAGCTACTCCATGATCTAGTAATTCCATTTCTGGGTATTTATTCCAAGGAAATGAAATCATGATTTCCAAACTATATGTACAGTCTCATGTCCATTGCAGTGTTATTCACACTGGCCAAGACATGGAAACAATTACAGGTGAATCGATAAATAAGACGTGGTATGCTGCTGCTGCTAAGTCACTTCAGTCCTGTCCGACTCTGTGTGACCCCATAGATGGCAGCCCACCAGGCTCCCCCATCCCTGGGATTCTCCAGGCAAGAATATTGGAGTGGGTTGCCATTTCCTTCTCCAATGCATGAAAGAGAAAAGTGAAAGTGAAGTCGCTCAGTCTGTCCGACTGTCAGCGACCCCATGGACTGCAGCCCACCAGGCTACTCCGTCCATTGGATTTTCCAGGCAAGAGTACTGGGGTGGGGTGCATATACAACAGAATATTATTCAGCCAGAAAAAAGAAGGATATACTGCCATATACAACAACGTGGATAAAAACTGACAGCATTATGCTAAATGAAAACAGCAATTCCACTATTACCCAGAGAAAAGCATCGTTCAAAAAGATGCATGCACCCCAGTGCTCACAGCAGCACTGCTTACAATGGTCAGGACATGGAAGCAACCTAAGTGTCCACCAAGAGGGGAACGGATAAAGAAGATGTGGTCCATACATATATATATAAAGGCACATTACTCAGCCATGAAAAGGAATTAAATTAGGTCATCTGTAAAGACATGGATGAACCTAGAGAGAGTGGTGCAAAGTGAAGTTAGAAAAACAAGTATCATTTATTAATGTGTATATATGGAATCTAGAAAAATGGTATAGATGAACTTATTTACAAAGCAGAAATATAGACACAGAGGTAGAGAACAAACATGGATACCAAGGGGGAAAGGAGTGGGGGAGGTATTGGGAGATTGGGATCGACACATATACACTATTGATACTATGTATAAAATAGATAACTCATGAGAACATGCTCTACAGCTCAAGGAACTCTACTTACTGCGCTCTGGTGACCTGAATGGGAGGTAAGGCCTAAAGGGAGAGGATGTATGTATATGTATGGCTGATTCGTTTTGCTGTCCAGTAGAAACTAACAACATTGCAAAGCAACTAAACTCCAATAAAAATTAAGGAGGAAAAAAAAGATAAGTACTGTATGAACTCACCTGCATGTGGAATCTAAAAAAAAAAGAAAAAATTAACTCATAGATATGGAGAATAGATTGGTGGTTGCTGGAGGTAGGACAGGGATGGGAGGTGTGCAAATGAGTGAAGACAACCAGAAGATATAAACTTCCAGTTATGAGATAAATAAGTTCTGGAGGTGTCCTTGAAGGAAACTCACTGCAGCCTTCCAGCCCAACCAAGTCATACTGCCTTCCTCCTTCCTGATCAACCCAAGCCACACTAGGTGCTCAATATCACTAATCATCAGGGGAATGCAAATCAGCACACCTAGAGAATGTCATACAGAGTGAAGTCAGGAAAACAAGTATCACTTATTAACATGTACATATGGAAACTAAAAAAATGGTATGTAGATGATCCTACTTGCAAAGTAGAAACAGAGATGGCTGCAAAGATGAGAGGCAATGCTGGATATAAAGCAGAAGTCCCCAACCTCTGGGGTCCAATGCCTAAGGATCTGAGGCGGAGCTTAATGAGGCCCTCCCTGGAGGGAAAACTGGAGACTAGGTCACTTTGTCTGGTCCTAGTGTTAGTGATGGAGATGTGCAGGCGGATGTGGGCCAGTACACATGTGTGGAGAAGGAGAATCGACCCCACACCGGATGCAGAATCTTACACATTCAAAACAGAAAAGTTCTGCAACGACACCCCATTGTGTGCAGTGGACAGGAGAGGGCAGTCATTTCTTTCTGACTGACTAGTCTCCAAAAACAGCTCCTAGAACCCATCAAGGCCTTGCCCATCTCCAGGCCTCTGCAGATACGGCCCCTCAGCCTGGAAACGCTCTTCCTTTTGATTTCCACATGGCTGGCTCAGCTCAAATGTCACCATTTCAGAACTTTAACTGCCCTATCCCAACAGCCCCAGTCCCCAACTACTGCTATAAAATTTGCTGGGAGTGTCCCCAGACTTCTGTTCTTCCCTTGCTCCCTGCTGCCCTTCCAGCCATCTCCTCCTCTCCCCAGCTTCCCGCTTGCCCTCTGAACCTGTCTGCACATAAGGTGCCTCTACGCAGATGCAGCTCTACATTTCCAAAGAGCTCCTGGTGTTTCCACCTACGTGTCACGTTGGGGAAAACAGAAATCACTGTCTTTTTTTAATTGCATTTATAATTGGAAGATGATTGCTTTACAATGTTGTGTTGGTTTCTGCCGTACAACGACATGAATCAGCCATAGATATACACATGTCCCCTCACTCCTGAGACTCTCTTCCAACCCCCACCCCATCCCACCCCTCTAGGTTGTCACAGAACACCAGGTTGAGCTTCCTGTGTTACACAGCAGCTTCCCACGGCTATCTGTTTTGCATATGGTAATGTATATGTCTCAGTGCTACTCTCTCAATTCATCCCAGCCTCTCCCTCCTCTCACTGTGTCCACAAGTCTGTTCCCTCTGTCTGCATCTCTATTCCTGCTCTGCAAACAGGTTCATCAGAACCAGTTTGCTAGATTTTATATATGTGCATTAATATATGATGGGATTTTTTTTTTCTTTCTGACTTACTTCACTCTGTATAACAAGCTCTAGGTTCATCCACCTCACTACAATTTACTCAAATTCATTCCATGTTCTGGCTGAATAATATTCCATTGTATATATGTACCATAACTTCTTTATCCACTCATCTGTCGATGGGCATCTAGGTTGCAGTAAGTACTGCTGCAATGAATACTGGAGTACATGTGTCTTTTTGAAATCACTATCTTTTGCAAACTAGTTCCTATTTCTGTCTCCCTAATTTCTGCTATTTCTCTCATCACCCTTCTGATTTCCTAAGCTTGTCACCACATGGTCATCTTTAATTAAGTCCTTGTGTATAATTAATAATTCTCTGTAGTGTTATATAGTACATAAAGGGCTTTCACATGTCATCTTCTTAATCATTTAGATGGTCATTATTATTACTAACAGCTTTATTGAAGTAGACTTGAATAAGAAACCATTACCAAAATCAAGATAATGAACATATCTATTATCCCAAAATACTCCCTTGAGCTCCTCAGTAATCTCTCCCTCATCCCTCCCCACCTCTCCATTCTCTCCAAGAAACCGCTGATCTGTTTTGTATCACTACATTAATGTGGATTTCCTAAAAAAATTTTATGGGATCATACTTTATATACTCATTTTTGCCTGACTTCTTTCACTTGCTCAGCATCATTGTTTAAAGATTCATCCTATCCTGTAGCTTGTGTCAATATTTCCTTTTTATCATGAAGTAGTATTCCATTGTATGGGCTTCCCTGATAGCTCAGTTGGTAAAGAATCTGCCTGCAATGCAGGAGACCCTAGTTTGACTCCTGGGTTGGAAAGATCTGCTGGAGAAGAGATAGGCTACCCACTTGAGTATTCTTGGGCTTCCCTGGTGGCTCAGCTAGTAAAGAATCCACCTGCAATGCGGAAGGTTCAATCCCTGGGTTGGGAAGATCCCTTGGAGATGGGAAAGGCTACCCACTCCAGTATTCTGGCTTAGAGAATTCCATGGACAGTATAGTCCTTGGGCTTGCAAAGAGTCAGACACGATTAAGCGATTTTCATTTTCACTTCATCCCACTGTATTGATGTATCAGTTTGTCCTTTACCTATAGATGAATATTTGGGGTTTCCAGGTTAGAACTATTACAAATATTCTATGAATATTCTATGAATATTTGTATGCCAATCAAAAGCCTTCAATGGTCTTGTGCAAATAACTAGGGGCAGACTGGCTATATCATATTCTAGATATATGTTTAGCTTTTTTAAAAAACAGCTAAAATACTTTCTAATGTCATGTATCACTTTATATTTCTACCATCAGCACTTAAAGAGTCCCAGGTCTTCCCTCTTCTCACCAATACTTCATATCATCAGTCTTTTTAATTTTAGACATTCCAATCGACACATAGCGGTACCTCCCAACAGTTTTAATTTGCCTTTCTCTAACAATTTCTCTAACAATTCAGCATATTTTCATGTACTCTTGCCACTTGTTTGAATTCAGTTTGCTAGAAGTTTGTTCAGAACTTTTGCAACTGTGTCCATGAAGGATATTGTTCTACAGTTTTCTTTACTTGTGATGTCTTTGGTTTGGGTATACTACTGGCTTCCTAAGATGAGTTGGGAAGTATCCCTTCCTCTTCAATCTTCCAGAAGAGTTTGTATGGGATTCTTATTTAAATGGTTGTTAGAAGTCTCCAGTGAAGTTATCTGGGCCGAGAGTTATCTTTACGGAAATGTTCCTAGCCAAAAATTATATTTTAATAACTATGCAGCTATTCAGGTTATCTGTTTCTTTTTTTCTTAATTCTCTTGTGAGGTATACAGGGTTTTTTAATTTTTTTGCGTTTTTTAATTGCGGCATAATTGCTTTACAGAATTTTGTTGTTTTCTGTCAAACCTCAACATGAATCAGCCATAGGTATACGTATATCCTCTCTCTTTTGAACCTCCTTCCCATATCCCTCCCCATCCCACCCCTCTAGGTTGATACAGAGCCCCTGTTTGAGTTTCCTGAGCCATATAACAACTTTCTATTTCTTTTTAAATTATCTTTGACAGTTTGTATCTTTCAAATAATTTGCTAATTTTATCTAGGCTGTTGAATTTATTGACAGAAAATTGTTCATAATATTATCCTATTATCCTTTTAATATCTGTAGAATTGATAGTGATGTCACCTTGCTCATTACTGATACTGGTAATTTATATCTTTTCTCATTTTCTCCTGATCAGTCTGGCTAGAGGTTTATCAATTTTATTGACTTTCTCAAAGAACTAGCTTTTCATTTCATTAATTTTTCTCTTTCTGTTTTCAAGCTATTTGATTTCTTCTCTGATGTTTATTATTTATTTTTATCTACTTACTTTGGGTTTTACCTTGCTCTTCTATTTTGAGCATAAGATGGAAGCTGATGCCACTGATTTGAGACCATTATTTTCTCAGAGGCAAGTTTGTGTCTTTATCTTCAATGGACTTCTTGTAGTTAGGTCTTAACTTTTCATTTAGTCTGACAACCTTTGTCTTTTGACTGGGGTACTATTTGATATACTTGTGTTTAAATCTATTATCTTGTTTCTATTTTTCTGTTTCCCATCTGTTCCTTGATTCTTTTTTCCTCTTTTTCTACGTTCTTGTGAATAAACTGAAAATTTTGCATGATTCTATTTCTGTTACTAACTTATTAGTGTTAACTCTGTTTTATTATTGTTTTGGTTGCTTTGAGATTTAAAATATACATATTTACCTTATGACAGGCTACCTTCAAGTGATACCACTCAGATAAAGTATAAGAACCAGGCAATAGTACAGTTTCCATTTCTCTTCTCCCAATCTTTATGTTGTCACAACTTTGATTTTTATATATATTAAATCCCACATTAGATTATTATTGTTGCTTAAACACTTTATTTTTTAAAGAGATTTAAATGATAAATAAAAACACTATATATTTATCCATATAAGTATCATTTCAGGTATTCTTCACTCCTGCCTTTAGATCCAGAATTCTACCTGGTAGCCTGCTCCTTCTGCCTAAAGAACTCACTTTAACATTTCTTGTTGTGTGGTTCTGCTGGTGATGAATTCTTTCAGCTTTTGTATGTCTGAAAAAGCCTTTATTTTTCCTTCATTTTTTAAAAGGTTTTTGATGTGGACCATTTTTAAAGTCTTTATTGATCTTGTTACAATTGTTTCTGGCTGTTTTTCGTTTCTTTTCTTTTCTTTTCTTTTCTTATGTTTTGGTTTTTTGGCCACTAGGCATGTGGGATCTTAGCTCCCAACCAGGAATCAAACCTGTGCCCCCTGCACTGGAAGGTAAAGTCCAACCATTGGACCACTAGAGAAGTCCCTATTTTTCCTTCATTTTTGAAAGATGCTTCCTCTGGGGACATCAGATTCTCAGTTCATAGGGTTATTTTCTTTCAAAGACGCGCCACAAGCTTCCATCTGCATTGTTTCCAGAAGAGGTCGGCCGTCCTTCCTGCCTTTGTTTTTTGGTATATTGCATGTCTATTTCCTCTGCTACTTTGAATACTTTGTCTTTATCAATGGTTTTGAGCAATTTGATTATGATATGCCTCAATTTAGTTTTCTTCAGGTTGCTTGTACTTGAGGTTTGTGAACTTCATAGATTTCTGAATTTATCATGTTCATCAAATTTGAAAGCTTCACCCATTATTTCTTCAAATATTATTTTCTGTCTCTTCTGCCTATCCACTCCTTTGTAGACTTCAGTTACATGTAAGGCCACTTGAAGTTATTCATAGCTTACAAAATGTTCTGTTCTTTTTCAAAAAAACTCTCTCTGGCTCTTGTGTTTCACTCTGGATGTTTTTTAATGCTAGGACTTTAAATTCACAATACTTTCCTTCTGCGAAGTCTAACTTCACTTCAGTTCAGTTCAGTTGCTCAGTCGTGTCCGACTCTTTGCGACCCCATGAACTGCAGCACGCCAGGCCTCCCTGTCCATCACCAACTCCCGGAGTTCACTCAGACTCGCATCCATAGAGTCAGTGATGCCATTCTGCCATCTCATCCTCTGTTGTCCCCTTCTTCTCCTGCCCCCAATCCCTCCCAGCATCAGAGTCTTTTCCAATGGGTCAGCTCTTCACATAAGGTGGCCAAAGTACTGGAGTTTCAGCTTTAGCATCAGTCCTTCCAATGAACACCCAGGACTGATCTCCTTTAGAATGGACTCGTTGGATCTCCTTGCAGTCCAAGAGACTCTCAAGAGTCTTCTCCAGCACCACACTTAAAAAGCATCAATTCTTCAGTACTCAGCTTTCTTCACAGTTCAACTCTCACATCCACACAAGATGTGTATAAGAGACAGCACCAATACTTCATATCATCAGTCTTTTTAATTTTAGACATTCCAATCGACACATAGCGGTACCTCCCAACAGTTTTAATTTGCCTTTCTCTAACAATTTCTCTAACAATTCAGCATATTTTCATGTACTCTTGCCACTTGTTTGAATTCAGTTTGCTAGAAGTTTGTTCAGAACTTTTGCAACTGTGTCCATGAAGGATATTGTTCTACAGTTTTCTTTACTTGTGATGTCTTTGGTTTGGGTATACTACTGGCTTCCTAAGATGAGTTGGGAAGTATCCCTTCCTCTTCAATCTTCCAGAAGAGTTTGTATGGGATTCTTATTTAAATGGTTGTTAGAAGTCTCCAGTGAAGTTATCTGGGCCGAGAGTTATCTTTACGGAAATGTTCCTAGCCAAAAATTATATTTTAATAACTATGCAGCTATTCAGGTTATCT
>SJYX01013249.1:35039-93519 GCA_006410675.1 Oreotragus oreotragus | reverse complement strand
AAGTTCCTTGTCTGGAACTTTATTGGCTTTCCATGTAAACCAAGTTATTCAGCCTCTTTTCTCCACTTAATTTTCCTACTACACTATTCCTTCTTAATCTAATCTTATATTAATTAATAAATAAGTTTTTCCCTCGCCTATCTGTCTCCCCTTCGAATCACCCTGGATCCACTGGGGCAGGACCCCAGCAAGTGACCAGATAGGGCCAGTCCAAAGAGGTGGCTCAGCAGAAAGTCTTAATAAAGGCCAAGAGTCACCTGCTAGTTACCTAAGCAGGTGAGGGCGAGAGCCTAGCTCCTGTTCCCTGTCCCCCACCAGGCCTGGCCCTGGGTAGGTTCTCCCTGCAGGTCACCTTTTGTTTCCCAGCTGTAAAATGAGCAGAGGTCTCTGGACCCGCACCCTGAGGTGAGCTGCTGTCCTTCTGCATCAATAATTAACACTCTGCAAAGTGCCTGTTATGCCTTCGGCTGGGATTTTGTTGTTTCTTGACAAGAAGGGGAAATATTTACCATTGAGGAGGACAATAACTAGGAAAGCCCTCTGTGGTAAAGTGGCCACTCCCTACCCACCCAGCAGGCTGCAGCCACTTGCTGTCACCAACTCCACCACCCAGGACAGCAGACACAATCACTGAGTTTAGATACCATGAGCTCCACTAAAAGTGAGTGAAGTCCTGAGGCCTGAAGACCCAAAATCATGGATGGAGGAGGAATACGTTCAAAGTATGGATCCTCTTACCCGATCCCCTATCCCTGAATCTGTAGGGCCTTTAGCTAGGAGACGGGGATATGAACAGGGTTCTGCACCTCTTTGGGTAGGACCTTCTTAAGTAGGCATCTGTCTGCTTCACTCTACAAAAACAAGCCACACATTGATTCAGGGGCCAAAATACCAAACAACCATCTGGGGATAAGAAGAAAGGAAAGGCAGGGCAAGAAGAATATTCAGGTATGTTCTTATTCTTTCAATACTTATTTTGTGTCTCTTCTGCTAGGGAAGTCTCTTCTGCTCTCAGGACTTTTGGACTCTCTAGACAGACATCCTTTAGAGATAATCATACTGATACTAAGAGGAAACAGGTTAGAGCTAAAGTAAATCAGGCCGTGAGTCAAGCCTGTGAGCTGCTTCATTTCTGTGATCCTGGTGAATGTATATGAAGGTGGTGGCCATTCTTCAAATTCTGGAAGAAGGGATCTGAATAATGGAATCTGGTAAAGATTTCCTTGTGTTTAACTATAAGGCAATGCTGGGATGTCCCCATTAAGAGCTGTGGTCCTCACTGATTAGCCCACATTCAGTCAGCAAGCATGTCTTGGGTGCCTGGCTCTGTCCTCAGCAAGCCTGTAATGAACTGCATACCCCAGGTGCAGGGCAGGCTGCTCTAAGAGTGTACTGCCCAGGGCCTGCTTCCACAGAATGGCTTTCAGGAAAATCTAAGCAATGGCCTTGCAGCAGGTGGGGTCAGCAGCCACTTCTTTGGAGGCCTGTGGTCAGGGGGGCCTTGCCTGTCCTTGACCACTGTGCCTGGAATTCCCACCATCAGAGATCCAGCTCTTTGCATGAAAGCAACATGATGATCCCAAGAGCCTTCAATTAAAAGCCAGTAGAAGGTAAAGGCATTAACCCACACCTCAGATTGGCTGATTCCCTAGGGGGGAAGCATCCTGAGCAAATGGCACCCTGCCCAAAGAGTGGCAAGAAGGGAAAGGTTAAAGTAACCTGCAGTCATTAGGAAGAATCAGGCCTACAACAGCAGCCCATGGCAGGCTGTTATTGGTGACTCCCATCATGGCCCTCTCCCTTCAACCCGGGGCTCCAGGCAGTCTGGGCTCATAAAAAGCAACAAAGCAAAGATCCCCGACTTCCTATCACCTGTATTCCAATGGAGGATAGAAACAATATAAAAAAGGTTTGGGATAACAAAGGGCATTTTAGGTGATGATAAGCACTCAGGAAGAAAAATTAGGCAGAGAGATGTAGTAGCCTAAAGTTTAGAAAGGATAACCAAGGAAGATCTTCTAGAGAAAGTTACTTTTGAGTAAACATCTGAAGGGAGTCAAGGGTGGAACTATGGAGATATGTGAGGAAATACATTCCAGACAAAAGGGAAGAGCTAGTGCAGGTGCCGCAAGGTGAGAGCAGGCCTGGGAGACAGAGGAGCAGGAGGGGCTGCTGGCTGGAGCAGAGGGAGGGGCAGGAAGAGCTGGGTGATGGTGCTCACGGCTCTCACTGACCTTCAATGCCGCCTCCTCCCAGCTCTCCTGTCTTCCCACTGCCCCTTCAGCCATTCAGGAGTCTCCATCACACATCCTACCAGAGCTTGCCCTACTTTGGGCAAAGCCCCAGGCTTAACCCTTTCATGGCTAATCACCCAATGAAAAGAGAGATGTGAGCTATATAAGGACCAAGTGTATAGCACAAGCAACTTAACACTGTGTAATGACCTATATGGGAAAAAATCTGAAAAAAGTATGGATATGTGTATATGTAGAACTGATTCACTTTGTTGTACACCTGAAACTAACACATTCTAAATCAACTATGCTTCAATTAAAAAAATTTTTTTAAGAGAGAGAGATGTGAGGAGGGGACTGGCCTTGGATCCCATCAAGGGGAGGTAGAGCGACCCCTGCAGCCCCTACTTCCTGTGACCCCNTACACCTGAAACTAACACATTCTAAATCAACTATGCTTCAATTAAAAAAATTTTTTTAAGAGAGAGAGATGTGAGGAGGGGACTGGCCTTGGATCCCATCAAGGGGAGGTAGAGCGACCCCTGCAGCCCCTACTTCCTGTGACCCCCCCCCCCAGTAGCACTTGGTGGCCCCAGGAGCCCACTCCTCCTGTCTAATGGAACCTGGTGGGTGTTGGGAGGAACCCTGGCTGGGAGGAAGATCTAGGCTCAGCCCTGGCTCAGCCACTCAAGAATCAAGGAGATGAGAACATCAGCTGACCTTCCTGGACCTCAGTTCGTTCATCTGTAAAAAGAGGATGCAGGGTAACTCCTGTCTGACATCTCTTCCAGCCCTTGGTGAAGCCCCCACTCTGCCGACAGACCAGCTTCACCCATGTTTCTGTGTATGTCTTGTCTCAGACCACGAGCTGGGGTTCTAACAGCAGCCCTGGAGTCACACAGCTAGGGAGCCTCTGCAGCCAACAGACCCTGACTGGTTACTCTAGGCTCCAATCTTCCCAGCGGCCCACTCACACCACAGGCAAGGCCACCTGGGCCACCGCGTCTCATGCAGACACACCCAACAATGAGGATGAATGAAGCGACTCCCATCCCTTGGGCCTGCCATCAGAGGTATTTTCTATTGCCCAGGCTCATGTAATGACCTATATGGGAAAAAATCTGAAAAAAGTATGGATATGTGTATATGTAGAACTGATTCACTTTATTGTACACCTGAAACTAACACAACATTATAAATCAACTATGCTTCAGTTAAAATTTTTTTAAAGAGAGAGAGATGTGAGGAGGGGACTGGCCTTGGATCCCATCAAGGGGAGGTAGAGTGACCCCTGCAGCCCCTACTTCCTATGACCCCGCCCCACCCAATAGCACTTGGTGGCCCCAGGAGCCCACTCCTCCTGTCTAATGGAACCTAGTGGGTGTTGGGAGGAACCCTGGCTGGGAGGAAGATCTAGGCTCAGCCCTGTCTCGGCCACTCAAGAATCAAGGAGATGAGAACATCAGCTGACCTTCCTGGACCTCAGTTTGTTCACCTGTAAAAAGAGGATGCAGGGTAACTCCTGTCTGAAATCTCTTCCAGCCCTTGGTGAAGCCCCCACTCTGCCGACAAACCAGCTTCACCCATGTTTCCGTGTATGTCTTGTCTCAGACCACGAGCTGGGGTTCTAACAGCAGCCCTGGAGTCACACAGCTAGGGACCCTCTGCAGCCAACAGACCCTGACTGGTTACTCTAGGCTCCAACCTTCCCAGCGGCCCACTCACACCACAGGCAAGGCCACCTGGGCCACCGCGTCTCATGCAGCCACGCCCAACAGTGAGGATGAATGAAGCGACTCCCATCCCTTGGGCCTGCCATCAGAGGTATTTTCTATTGCCCAGGCTCACACCAACCACAGAAGATCCCAAGCTCAGGGTCTGCAGAGCTCTTATAAAGAGGCTCTACAAGGAAATAAGCCACCAGTCCTCCAAGGTGACCGTCATTCATCAGGATGGCAGAGGGCTGCTCGCTCTTTAAGACAGCTGCTCTCCAGGAGCCAAGCAACTGAGGCTGCAGTCTGCCCTGGGGCACCTCTGCTGAGGCAGATAACAGGGAGCTGGCTGGCACTATAGCAGTTCTGCCAGCCCCAAGCCACTCTCTTTCATTCCAGGGTCTGGGTTGGCTCACCTTTTTCTTACAAGGATGAAACTCAGTTTCCCATCCCTTGGCCATCTAGGGACAGCAGGTATCAGTGGAGCAGGAGGAAAGATGTGGCAAAACTGTAAGAAAGACTTCATGCTAAGTCTTTCAGTTGTGTCTGACCCTTTACGACCCTGAGGAGTGTAGCCCACCAGCTCCTCTGTCCATGGAGTTTTTCAGGCAAGAATACTAGAGTGGGTTGCCATTTCCTTCTCCAGGCATCTTCCTGACCCAGGGACCGAATCCGAGTCTCTTATGTCTCCTGCATTGCCAGGCAGTTCTTTATCACTAGTGCCATCTGTGAAGTCCAAGAATGATCTTTGATGTAGCTAAATCCCTAGACTAACCTCGCCAGTGTGAACCACAGAGGCATTCAGAGCTCTGTCAACAGAGTCTTTAAAAAAAAAAAAAAAGGAATTAAGGTTCCCAGGCAAACAGCACAGAAACCTCACCCCTATCATAGGCCCACAAAGGCCACCCTCTACTGTACACTGTGTGTGACTCTTCTATGTCAGNCAGAGGCATTCAGAGCTCTGTCAACAGAGTCTTTAAAAAAAAAAAAAAAGGAATTAAGGTTCCCAGGCAAACAGCACAGAAACCTCACCCCTATCATAGGCCCACAAAGGCCACCCTCTACTGTACACTGTGTGTGACTCTTCTATGTCAGGACCCCTTGAGAATTCACACTGAATGGAAGGGAGGGTGCTGGGCAGGGAAGACATACATAATGTCACTCCACTGGCCTTGCCAAGATGACTCGGAGGACAAACAGCATTTGCAGTCACTTAGGCCCAGGGTTTCCCCCGAGGCAATTTTTGGATCATTTTGCCTGGGAGACACCAGAGAAGCTGATTTCCGCTCTCCTGTGTCTTTCTGACAGCTGCTCCAATAACATCTTTGCCTCCTCCTTGGTGACCTTCCAAACCCTTAGGTAGAAAAACATCTGCACTCTCAGAAGATTTAGGGGAACACCACCAACCACCGCAAGTCCTCTCTCCCTGAAGGTCCTGGAGCCTCAGCCCTGTGGCCTGAGACGGAATGCTTGTGAAAGGAGCAGTACAAAGTGTGCCTTTGTGGGGAGAGAGTCTAAGAGAAAGATGTGCAGGTGAAAGAGAAAGAGCAAGTACCTGGAACGTGCATGGGAGGGGGTGTGTCATTAGTCATTCATCAAGAGATGTCTGTTGAGCATTTGCCTTAACAGGTGTGGCCAGCTGCACGAGATGCAGTTATGAACGTGGCCACTGCCCTCAGATAACTCACAGTCAACGAGAGGAGATGGATGTGAAGAGCTACTCTGGGCTGTGGGATGAGAGCTGACGCAAGAGCTAAATGAAGGAGTTTGAGAGAGCACAGGATGGCACCCCACTGGGTCCTGGGGGCTAAGAAATGTGGGAAGGCTGCCTGGGGCAACAGATATCCAAGGTGAGACGTGAAGAGTGGGCATAAGATGGTGAGGGCATGGATGAGGGAAGAAGCTGGAGACAAAGAGGACAGCACGTGTAAAAGCCTGTCGTCCTTTTATGTGGCCACTCTGGGGTGAGGGAGGAGCCACTAAGACAAAGTTGGAGAGGCAGGACCCAGTTGGGCATGCTGGCTTGAGGTCACAATGAAGAATTAAGCCTCTTCCTACTGGGCAGTAGTCCTTGGAAGGATCTGCAGAAGATCCTTCTCTACTGGGGAAACAACATCACCAGATTTATTCTTGAAACAAATCGCTTGAACCAGAAGGTGAAGAATGCAATGAAGGGAGCCAGATTGGAAGTGGACCAGCCAGTTAGGAAACTGTTGCCTATTTAATTTCTCCATTAAATACAAAATATGGAACTCAAACTTGACAGAACCAGTGTAGATTTCTTCATCTCCCCTTCAAGCCTGTCCCCCTTCCCAAGTTTTATTTCTCAGGAAATAGTGCCAGACACTCAAAGCAAATACCCAGGGCATCCAAACCGCTGTTTCCCTCATCACTACTGCTTACAACCTAATCTGTTGGCAAGCCCTGTGGACCTCACCTCCAAAGCACAGCCCTAACCCATTCCATTGAAACCACCAGAGTCCCAGCACCCTCACCACTCACCTGGATGTCTACAGTCAGCTAAGTACTTACTAGTCCTCCCCTCACTCTTGGCTCCCTTAAATCCATTTGTCACACAGCAGCCAAACTGCAACGTTTGCACATTTTTACTGTGAAATACAACAGATATGCAGAAAAGTACAAAAAAAAAAAGTGTATAACTCTGTGGATGTGACCACATGAACATGCATGCTATATCATCCCCAAGGTCAAGAAGTAAATCACCTCCAAGATCAAGAAAAAACATTCCTAGCTCCACCTCCCAAAGCCCCCCTGGTGCTCTCTCCCTATCCCTGCCCCACTTGCCCTGCCAAAGATAACCCTTCTCCTAGCTTTAAGGTAATCACTTCTTCAACTCCTCTCACAGTTTACCACCTAACCCTGAATCTGTAAAAACTATTGTTTTGATTTTGGCTGATATACACACTCTAGAAAAACAGAATCACCCTGCATGCATTACCTCGTGTTGGACTTCTTTCACTCAGGATTTTATCTATGAGATTCCTCTGTGTCGTGCATCGAGCTCTAGTTTGTTTATTTTTATTGTTCTATGGCAGTCCATTATTTATCCATTCTACTCTTGCTGGGCATTGGGTTGCTTCTAGTTCTTCAGCCAATATGAATAATGTTGCTATGAGCAGTTTGATATTTGTCTCCTGGTGCCAGAATAGCTTTAAAATATGGATCAGACCATCTCTCTCCTCTGCTTTAAACTCTCCAAAATCTCCCTGTCGTACTTAAAATTGAAAAGCCTTATCTTGGCTTCTAAGACCCCTGCTTCCTTTTTTTCCCTCCTCCTGTATCTCCCTTCCTTGGCTCACAATTTTCCCACTTCCTTGGTCTGTTTGTGGCTGAAACTTGCCATGTCCACCTCTACCTCAGGACCCCTGTGCTTGCTCTCTCTTCTCCCTAGACTACAGATGTTGGCATAGTTGGCTTTTTGCCATTCAAGTTTCAAATCAAATAACACCTCTTTAGACAACACCCTCTCCCAACTCTCTTCATTTGGAAGAGACCCCCAAATCTCCCTCCTTCACACCCCTTTGTTTGGTTTTCTTCGTGGCACTCTTTACTATGGGAAGCCATCTTATTTACCTGTCTGGTGACTTACTTACTGTTTATCTCTTCCCACCTCCCTGAGCTCAGGGACACTGTCTTGTTTGCAGCTGTATCCTCAGATATCGCAACTGCTGAACAAGCATTCAATAAAACCTTGTTGAATGAATGAGTCTTCATGAAAGATAGCAGCATAACTGCTCTGGTGGCAGTTGGAGGAAGTGGGCAGATAGAAAGTAGTGACTACTTTTCAGAACAGTGGTGGAAGATAAAAGGAAAGAAGGGAGGCAAGAGGTGAACACTGAAGCTGTGCTCTGCACCCTGGGCCAAGGGCCTCCCCTTTGGCCCTGCGGCCTGGTCTCAAGCATGCTGGTGGTCTGTGTGCCCCTTTCAGCCCCACTGATCCTGGAGCCCAGAAAAGATCCCCTGTGAGCAAAGGATCACTGAGCCCCCTTCAGAGCACAAGGCAACCCCTGCTGAAGCAGGAAAATAAGCAAGGCTGCCTTTAATCCTCATCTAAGCGACAGGAGAGGAAGGTGGGGGTGTTGCATTGTTCTCTCTGAGAAGTCAAGGCAGCAGGATGAGACGATTCGGGTTGTCAACCTGCCAGCACGACCTCTGGAAATGACAAATTTTCCCAACTGCTGCCTCAGTAAACAAGGAGCAGCAGAGACTGGCTTCAGACTCCATAGCTTGCAGCTGGGTGCTGGGTGCGCTCTGAGTGCTTGGAGGCCCATCCCTGCATAGACCCAGAGCAGCCAGCCAGGGGGAGGACTAGGATGGAGAGCAACCCTGAGGAACGGACAGACAGGCTGCTCCTGGAGATGGGACAGGAGCCTGGGGCTGCCAGGCAAGGACAAGGACTGAATGAACGTGCACAGGGATGCGAGGCTCCAAACTACTGCACAGGTGGGCTCATTTCACATGCTAGCAAGGTCATGCTCAAAATCCTTCAAGACAGGCTTCAGCAGTATGAGAACCAAGAGCTTGTAGATGTACACACTGGCTTTAGAAAAGGCAGAGGAACTAGAGATTAAACTGCNGGTGGGCTCATTTCACATGCTAGCAAGGTCATGCTCAAAATCCTTCAAGACAGGCTTCAGCAGTATGAGAACCAAGAGCTTGTAGATGTACACACTGGCTTTAGAAAAGGCAGAGGAACTAGAGATTAAACTGCCAACATCTGTTGGACCACCATAGAAAAAGCAAGGGAATTGCAGAAAAACATCTACTTCTGCTTCATTGACTATGCTAAAGTCTTTGACTGTGTGGATCCAACAAACTGTAGAAAATTCTCTAAGAAATGGGAATATCAGACTACCTTACCTGCCTCCTGAGAAACCTGTATGCAGGTCAAGAAGCAACAGTTAGAACCGGACGTGGAACAACAAACTGGTTCCAGATTGGGAAAGGAGTACGTCAAGGCTGTATATTGTCACTCTGCTTATTTAACCTATATGCAGAGTACATCATGTATAGAATGCCAGGCTGGATGAAGCACAAGTTGGAATCAAGATTGCCAGGAGAAATATTAATAACCTCAGACTTGCAGATGACACCACTCTAATGGCAGAAAGTAAAGAGGAACTGAAGAATCTCTTGAAGGTGAAAGAAGAGAGTGAAAAATCTGCCTTAAAACTCAGCATTCAAAAGACTAAGATTATGGCATCCAGTCCCATCACTTCAGGGCAAATAGATGGAGAAAAAATGGAAACAGTGACAGATTTTATTTTCTTGGGCTCCAAAATCACTATGGATGGTGACTGCAGCCATGAAATTAAAAGAAACCTGCTCCTTGGATGAAAAGCTATGACAAACCTGGACCATGTATTAAAAAGCAGAGACATTACTTTTCCAACAACAGCCTGTATAGTCAAAGCTATGGATTTTCCAGTAGTCATGTACAGATGTGAGAGCTGGACCATAAAGAAGCCTGAGTGCCGAAGAACTGATGCTTTCTAACTGTGGCGCTGGAGAAGACTTGTGAGAGTCCCTTGGACAGCTAGGAGATCAAACCAGTCAATCCTAAAGGACATCAACCCTGAATATTCATTGGAAGGACTGATGCTGAAGTATCAAGAAAAAACATTCCTAGCTCCACCTCCCAAAGCCCCCCTGGTGCTCTCTCCCTATCCCTGCCCCACTTGCCCTGCCAAAGATAACCCTTCTCCTAGCTTTAAGGTAATCACTTCTTCAACTCCTCTCACAGTTTACCACCTAACCCTGAATCTGTAAAAACTATTGTTTTGATTTTGGCTGATATACACACTCTAGAAAAACAGAATCACCCTGCATGCATTACCTCGTGTTGGACTTCTTTCACTCAGGATTTTATCTATGAGATTCCTCTGTGTCGTGCATCGAGCTCTAGTTTGTTTATTTTTATTGTTCTATGGCAGTCCATTATTTATCCATTCTACTCTTGCTGGGCATTGGGTTGCTTCTAGTTCTTCAGCCAATATGAATAATGTTGCTATGAGCAGTTTGATATTTGTCTCCTGGTGCCAGAATAGCTTTAAAATATGGATCAGACCATCTCTCTCCTCTGCTTTAAACTCTCCAAAATCTCCCTGTCGTACTTAAAATTGAAAAGCCTTATCTTGGCTTCTAAGACCCTTGCTTCCTTTTTTTCCCTCCTCCTGTATCTCCCTTCCTTGGCTCACAATTTTCCCACTTCCTTGGTCTGTTTGTGGCTGAAACTTGCCATGTTCACCTCTACCTCAGGACCCCTGTGCTTGCTCTCTCTTCTCCCTAGACTACAGATGTTGGCATAGTTGGCTTTTTGCCATTCAAGTTTCAAATCAAATAACACCTCTTTAGACAACACCCTCTCCCAACTCTCTTCATTTGGAAGAGACCCCCAAATCTCCCTCCTTCACACCCCTTTGTTTGGTTTTCTTCGTGGCACTCTTTACTATGGGAAGCCATCTTATTTACCTGTCTGGTGACTTACTTACTGTTTATCTCTTCCCACCTCCCTGAGCTCAGGGACACTGTCTTGTTTGCAGCTGTATCCTCAGATATCGCAACTGCTGAACAAGCATTCAATAAAAGCTTGTTGAATGAATGAGTCTTCATGAAAGATAGCAGCATAACTGCTCTGGTGGCAGTTGGAGGAAGTGGGCAGATAGAAAGTAGTGACTACTTTTCAGAACAGTGGTGGAAGATAAAAGGAAAGAAGGGAGGCAAGAGGTGAACACTGAAGCTGTGCTCTGCACCCTGGGCCAAGGGCCTCCCCTTTGGCCCTGCGGCCTGGTCTCACGCGTGCTGGTGGTCTGTGTGCCCCTTTCAGCCCCACTGATCCTGGAGCCCAGAAAAGATCCCCTGTGAGCAAAGGATCACTGAGCCCCTTCAGAGCACAAGGCAACCCCTGCTGAAGCAGGAAAATAAGCAAGGCTGCCTTTAATCCTCATCTAAGCGACAGGAGAGGAAGGTGGGGGTGTTGCATTGTTCTCTCTGAGAAGTCAAGGCAGCAGGATGAGACGATTCGGGTTGTCAACCTGCCAGCACGACCTCTGGAAATGACAAACTTTCCCAACTACTGCCTCAGTAAACAAGGAGCAGCAGAGGCTGGCTTCAGACTCCATAGCTTGCAGCTGGGTGCTGGGTGTGCTCCGAGTGCTTGGGGGCCCATCCCTGCATAGACCCAGAGCAGCCAGCCAGGGGGAGGACTAGGATGGAGAGCAACCCTGAGGAACGGACAGACAGGCTGCTCCTGGAGATGGGACAGGAGCCTGGGGCTGCCAGGCAAGGACAAGGACTGAATGAACGTGCACAGGGATGCGAGGCTCCAAACTACTGCACAGGTGGGCTCATTTCACATGCTAGCAAGGTCATGCTCAAAATCCTTCAAGACAGGCTTCAGCAGTATGAGAACCAAGAGCTTGTAGATGTACACACTGGCTTTAGAAAAGGCAGAGGAACTAGAGATTAAACTGCCAACATCTGTTGGACCACCATAGAAAAAGCAAGGGAATTGCAGAAAAACATCTACTTCTGCTTCATTGACTATGCTAAAGTCTTTGACTGTGTGGATCCAACAAACTGTAGAAAATTCTCTAAGAAATGGGAATATCAGACTACCTTACCTGCCTCCTGAGAAACCTGTATGCAGGTCAAGAAGCAACAGTTAGAACCGGACGTGGAACAACAAACTGGTTCCAGATTGGGAAAGGAGTACGTCAAGGCTGTATATTGTCACTCTGCTTATTTAACCTATATGCAGAGTACATCATGTATAGAATGCCAGGCTGGATGAAGCACAAGTTGGAATCAAGATTGCCAGGAGAAATATTAATAACCTCAGACTTGCAGATGACACCACTCTAATGGCAGAAAGTAAAGAGGAACTGAAGAATCTCTTGAAGGTGAAAGAAGAGAGTGAAAAATCTGCCTTAAAACTCAGCATTCAAAAGACTAAGATTATGGCATCCAGTCCCATCACTTCAGGGCAAATAGATGGAGAAAAAATGGAAACAGTGACAGATTTTATTTTCTTGGGCTCCAAAATCACTATGGATGGTGACTGCAGCCATGAAATTAAAAGAAACCTGCTCCTTGGATGAAAAGCTATGACAAACCTGGACCATGTATTAAAAAGCAGAGACATTACTTTTCCAACAACGGCCTGTATAGTCAAAGCTATGGATTTTCCAGTAGTCATGTACAGATGTGAGAGCTGGACCATAAAGAAGCCTGAGTGCCGAAGAACTGATGCTTTCTAACTGTGGCGCTGGAGAAGACTTGTGAGAGTCCCTTGGACAGCTAGGAGATCAAACCAGTCAATCCTAAAGGACATCAACCCTGAATATTCATTGGAAGGACTGATGCTGAAGCAAAAGCTCCAATATTTTGGCCATTTGATGCCAAGAGCCGACTCATTGGAAAAGACACAGATGCTGGGAAAGATTGAGAGCAGGAGGAAAAGGAGGTGACAGAGGATGATATGGTTGGATGGCATTGCTGACTCAATGCACGTGAGTCTGAGCAAACTCCGAGATAGTGATGGGGAAGCCTGGCATGCTGCAGTCAATGAGGTCACAGATAGACTAGACACGACTGAGCAACTGAACACAATAGTCCAGCCCCACCTGTGTGAACTAGGAGAGCAAATTCTTCCCTCTCAAAATGAACATGAATAAATATTCTCTTTGTTGATATCTCAAGGTCATTGTAAGGATCAAGTGAAATAACATATACAAAGGGCATTTTAGACAAATATAAGATGATAATCATGGACCTGAAAGAGGCCCATCACTCAGAAAGTGGAAACAGTAAATCACAGGCCAGATTTGGATAACTGGCAATGTCTGGGAGGATTATTTCCTTTAGGGACACTGTAGCACCCCAGGCCAGAAGAATGGGAAATTTACAGTGACTAATTTCTAAAAGCACAGTGAGATCTCTCGTAGTTAAGAGAATGGATCTTTATAAAAACAAATTAAAATAAAATTAAAGAGAGAGGAATAAATTTAATATGAACTATGCAAGATATATGAAGAAACATTTCATTTAAAATGCTGCATTAGGACAAAAAAACAAAGACTTGAACAAATGAAAAGTCACAACACATTCATGGATAAAGAAATTTAACATTCTAAAGATGTGAATTTCTCCCTGAAGTTTATTTATAAATTAAACATATTCCCAACAAAATCACCAGTAAGTTTTGGCAAGAGCTAGATAAGTTTAATCTGAAGTTCATATGGAACAATAAGCAAGGAAGAATATTCAGGAAAATTCTAACACAGAAATGTTATTAAAGATAACTAGTCCCCACATATTAAGGCACATTATAAAATTGCTTTAATTAAAATATGCATTCTGGCATATGAATGTACAAATGGATCAAAAGAACAGAATTTAAAATGCAGAATGAGACCTAAATATCTATGAGAAATATTATATCTTGGATCACTGAGGAAGAGATGAATAGTTAATAAATGGTTTTGAGACAACTGAGTAGACATATGGGAAAAAATTAAGTAGGATCCTTCCCTCAAGTCTTATGCCAAAATAAATTATCTATGAATCAAAGATATAAATGTAACAAATGAAACCACAAAAATGCCAGAATTTTTTAATGTGTAATTTTTGTAGTTGCAAAGGCCTCTATTAGCAATTTAAAACCAAAATACAGTAATAAAAAGGCTGATACATTCAACTAAATAAAAATTGTCATAAAAATATAAATAACTACAAAAGGCAAACTACAAAGGAGAAAATATTTTCTGCATCTACACTGCAAAGGACAAATTCTCTTTATACATTAGTTCAGTTCAGTCGCTCACTCGTGTCCGACTCTTTGCAACCCCATGGACTGCAGCACGCCAGGCCTCCCTATCCATCACCAACTCCCAGAGTTTACTCAAACTTATGTCCATTGAGTCGGTGATACCATCCAACCATCTCGTCCTCTGTCGTTCGTTCCCTTCTCCCCCCACCTTCAATCCCTCTCAGCATCAGGGTCTTTTCAAATGAGTTAGTTCTTTGCATCAGGTGGCCAAAATATTGGAGTTTCAGCTTCAACATCAGTCCTTCCAATGAATATTCAGGACTGATTTCCTTTAGGATGGACTGCTTGGATCTCTTTGCAGTCCAAGGGACTCTCAAGAGTCTTCTCCAACACCACAGTTCAAAAGCATCAGTTCTTTGGCACTCAGCTTTCTTTATAGTCCAACTCTCACATTCATATGTGACTACTGGAAAAACTATAGCTTTGACTAGATAGACCTTTGTTGGCAAAGTAATGTCTCTGCTTTTGAATATGCTATCTAGGTTGGTCATAATTTCCTTCCAAGGAGTAAGTGTCTTTTAATTTCATGGCTGCAGTCACCATCTGCAGTGATTTTGGAGCCCTAAAAAACAAAGTCTGACACTGTTTCCACTGTTTCCCCATCTATTTCCCATGAAGTGATGGGACCAGATCCCATGATCTTAGTCTTCTGAATGTTGAGCTGTAAGCCAACTTTTTCACTCTCCTCTTTCAATTTCATCAAGAGGCTTTTAAGTTCCTCTTCACTTTCTGCCATAAGGGTGGTGTCATCTGCATATCTAAGGTGATTGATATTTCTCCCAGCAATCTTGATTCCAGCTTGTGCTTCTTCCAGCCCAGGATTTCTCATGATGTACTCTGCATATAAGTTAAGTAAGCAGGGTGACAATATACAGCCTTGACATACTCTTTTTCCTATTTGGAACCAGTCTGTTGTTCCATGTCCAGTTCTAACTGTTGTTTCCTGACCTGCATACAGGTTTCTCAAGAGGCAGGTCCGGTGGTCTGGTATTCCCATCTCTTGAAGAATTTTCCTCAGTTTTTTGTCATCCACACAGTCAAGGCTTTGGCATAGTCAATAAAGCAGAAGTAGATATTTTCTTTTAATATATAATGAATTACAAATTAACATGAACATGTACAAAGGATATGACCAATCAACTCACAAATTAGAAAATATAAAAAGCTCATAATATTTGAAAAGTTGTTCACTATCACAACAAGAGAAAAACACATTTAAACTAGGATACCACTTTTCATCCCTTAAGATAGTCCAGGGCTAAAAATTGTTTGGTAACACATTGTGCTGGCAAGGATACAAGGAAATAGCCACCAGGCTGGTAAGTGGATCAACTGGTACAACTTCCATGGGAGACTATTTGGGACTACAATGTGAAATTTTAAACTCACTCTTTGGCACGATTCTACTTTTAAGAAATTTTCTTCATGTATATTTGCATGTGGGCAAATGACATCCTTACGTTTATTCATTGAAGCATTAACAGTAAAATATTACCAAAAAAAAAGAAAGAAATCTGTATATCCATCAAAAGGGGATGAGTTAAATAAATTATGGAATGTATAAAGCTTTTAAAAAGAGAGACAGATTTCAGGGTCCTGTTTTGGAAGAATCTCCAAGATCAGTTCTTAAGTGGAGAAATACACAGGTACAGAACAGTAAGTTAGGTATGTTACTATTTGGTTTTGAGAAATTTATACATCAAAATTTTATTTATATATATGGAAATAGAAGGACATATGAGAAAGTGAAAATAGTGGTTACTTTCTAGGAGGAAAACTTGGTGGTTGGGGAAATTTTTAAATAAAGAGAAAAATTTTTTTCAAATAAAGATACCAAAAGCTATGAAGAATTACTAAAAGATATTAAATAAGATAGTAATAAATGAAAAGACATCTCATGTTCATGGATCAGAAGACTTAAGAGTCTTGAGATGCCAATACTACCCAAAGAGATTTAATGCATTCCCTATCAAAATCTCAACAGTTTTGCATAAATCAAAATGCCAAGTCTAAAATTCATGTGGAAATTCAAGAGTCCTTGAATAGCCAAATGATCCTGAAAAAAAGTTAGTGGTCTCACATGTCCTAATTTCAAAACTTACTTCAGAACCACAGGAATCAAGACAATGTGGTATTGACATATACACAGACATATAGATCAGTGCAAGAGATTAGAGGGTCCAGAAATAAACTCTTCATACATGGTCAAATTATTTCCAACAAGGGATCCAAGACTATTCAGTAGGGAAAATTGGATGTCCACAAGTAAAAATTGAATTTGGACACTTTACTGCTGCTGCTGCTAAGTTGCTTCACTCGTGTCCGACTCTGTGCGACCCCATAGATGGCAGCCCACCAGGCTCCACTGTCCCTGGGATTCTCCAGTCAAAAACACTGGAGTGAGTTGTCATTTCCTTCTCCAATGCATGAAAGTGAAAAGTGAAAGTGAAGTCGCTCAGTCGTGTCTGACTCTTCGCAACCCCATGGACTGCAGCCCACCAGGCTCCTCCGTCAATGGGACTCTCCAGGCAAGAGTACTGGAGTGGGTTGCCATTGCCTTCTCCATTTGGACCCTTTACCTTAATATACAAAAATTAACTCAAATGGATCAAGACTTAAATGTAAGGCTTAAAACCATAAAACTCTTAGCAAATATATGCAAATCATATATCTCATAAGGTTTAGTATCTAGAATATATAAAGAACCCCCATAACAACAAAACAAGGAACTTAATTTTTAAATGGGCAAAGTAAATGACTAGACATTTCTCCAAAGATAACAAACGATCAAATCAGCACATGAAAAGATATTCAACATCATTAGTCATTAGGGAAATGTGAATCAAAATCACAATGAGATATGCCACTTTATACCCATTAGGATGGCTATTATACAAAAAGAAAAAAAGAAAAGAACTAACAAATATTGATAAGGAAGTGGAAAATTGGAAGGAACCCTTGTACATTGCTGGTAGAAATATAAAATAGTGCATCCATGTGAGAAACAATATAGCAGTTCCTCAAAAAAATTAAATTGAGAATGACCATGCATGTGTGTGTGCTAAATCGCTTCAGTCATGTCCGATTCTTTGCAAACCCATGGACTATAGCCCACCAGGCTCCTCTGTCCGTGGGGATTCTCCAGGCAAGAATACTGGAGTGGACTGCCATGCCCTCCTCCAGGGGATCTTCCCAACTCAAGGATCGAAACCACGTCTCTCACATCTTCTGCACTGGTAGTTGGGTTCTTTACCACTAGTGCCACCTGGGCAGCCCAAGAATTACCATGTGATCTAGCAATTTCATCCCTAGCTATATACCCAAAGGAACTGAAAATAGATATTCATACAAATATTTGGATACCCATGTTCACAGCTGGATTACTCACAATAGCCAAAAGAAATCCAAGTTTCTATCAATGAATGAACAGATAAACAAAATGTGGTGTATACATACAATAGAATATCATCCGACCTCTAAAAAGAAAGAAGTCCTGACGTATTTCTTCATATGGATGTATAGGGCTGCAATATGGGTGAACTTTGAAGAAATTATGCTAAGTGAAATAAGCCAGTCACAAAAGAACAAATGGTATATGATTTCACTTGTATGAGGTGCCTTGTATAGCCAAATCCCTAGAGAAAGAAAGTAGATTGGTGGTAACCAGGAGTTGGCAGGGGAAGGAATGTGTCTGGAGTTCAAGTTTGGGAAGATGAAAAAGTCACAGATGGAGGAAGGTGATTATAGCTGCACAGCAATGCACTTAATGTGACTAAACGGTACAGTTAGAAAAGGTTAATATGGTAAGTTTTATATTATACATATTTACCACAATTTTAAAAATAAAAAGAAAGAAACATGAAATAATATACAAAGAAGAGTGAATTAGAGAGTCCACACTTCTGGGTTTGAATCTTTACTACTCCCTTTCATGACTGCGTCACCTTAGAAAGGTACTTAACATTTCTAAGATTTAGTTTCCTCATTAAAAAAAAATGGTAATAAAAGCACTGCCTACTATACTAGGTTGTTCTAAGGCACATAAAGGGCTCAGAGGAGTGTCTGCCACATTTTAAATCCTCGATAAGTAGTTGTTCCTCATTCATTATTGCCTTAGACATTTATTAAGCATCTATTAGATTCAGATATTATGCCAAGTGCAGGGAATACAGAGAATAGGATGGATTCATGCCTTTAAGAACCTCAGCACTTAGTAATCTTAAAGGGATCTTAAAGGATTCTATGTTCAGGCAGCCTTCAGTGAAGAACCAAGTGTTGGAAACGTCGCTGTGGAAGTACTCTTCAAGAGAATAAACAAGAGACTTAAACAGACTGAAGGTGTGATTGTGCTGTGTGGCTAGTCACTCACTCATGTTTGACTCTTTGCCACCCCCTGGACTATACCCTGCCAGGCTTCTCTGTCCATGGGATTTCCCAGCCAAGAAGACTGCAGTAGGTTGCTACTCCCTTCTCCAGGGGATCTTCCCAAGCCAGGGATTGAACCCGGGTCTCCCCCATTGCAGGCAGATTCTTTACCAGCTGAGCCACCAAGGAAGCCCAAGAATACTGAAGTGGGTAGCCTAACCCTTCTCCAGGGGATCTTCCCAACCCTGGAATCAAACCAGGGTCTCCTGCATTGCAGGCAGATGCTTTATCAGCTGAATTTCTAGGGAAGCCCTATCTAAAAGTAGAATGGACTACCTTGAAAAGTGCTAAAGCAGCCTATATAGCCACTTTTCAGACACATGCAGAGGAGACACAGAGAGTTAGACTAGGTGGTCACTGGGGCTCCATCTGGCTCAGAGAGTATCTGATGCTACAAAGAGAGGCCAAGGACTGGATGATGAGTGGCCTGGCTGGGGAAAAACTTCAGGGCATTAGCCTTGCAGACATCACTATCTCATGATATCATCCAATTGTCGCCCCGGCAGGGATCAGAAGTCTCCAGATGGCAGATGTAGATTCAAATTCAAAATGAGAGACATCTTCACATAAATTAATGGAGAGGCACCAAGGTGTGCTGACCCTGGGATGACAAACAAAACAGAAGAAAGGCCCAAAGAGAAGGTCACCATAGCCTTTTTCTGGGCCAGCATGAAAAGCGAAAGTGTCAGGCACTCACTCACATCCGACTCCTTACAACCCCATGGACTGTAGCCCACCAGGCTTCTCTGTCCATGGGATTCCCCAGGCAAGTATACTGGAATGGGTTGCCATTCCCTTCTCCAGTGGATCTTCCTGACCCAGGGACTGAACCCAGGTCTTTTGCATTGCAGGCAGATTCTTTACCCTCTGAGCCACCAGGGAAGACTGAGCCAGTATGAGCTCCAGAATAAAACACTGAGGCAGATTCATGACTGAAGACCTGGAAGAAATTATCCCAAGGCTTAGCTATGAATCCAGCGGGGGTCCCCCATGCCAGTCCCAGCTCTGGGACACCCCAGCTGGTCCAGCAACCTGGAGAATCAGAGAGCTTATGTTTCAAGGAAACCGAAAAAGGGTCTCTTTCAGGCGGGTGGTTTTGAGGGTATCCTGCATGGAGAAAGAAGGAAAGGCACAACCATGTAGACCCTCTGCAGTGCGAGTCAGGAAAGGAAAAGGACTGCAGGGAAATACTCCTGTGTGGCCTCTAGCTTCCCTGTCAGGGTCTCAGAGGAAAGACAGTCCGGCTTCTCTTTGCTGAGATCTGGACATTCTTCTTTCCTGGAGTGCAGAGGGGTGGAGGGAACAGTAGTGTGATCAGAGTAGACCTCACTGAGCAAAGACCTGCAGGTGGTGAGGGGCAAGCCACTCAAGCATCCCAGGCAGAAGGAACAGCAAGGGCAAAGAACCAGGGGTAGAGAGGGTGTTTAGCGTAACGGGCACAGCAAGAAGCCTGTGTGCCGGAGCAGGGAGACACATGGGAAGGGTAAGAGGATATGAGGTCAGAAAGGCAAGGGGTCGGGCTGAGGTTCAGGCCATGTAGGCTTCTGCAAGTCACTAATTTAAGGATTCTGGATTTGACTCTTAATGAGATGGGAAGCCATTGGAGGACTCTGAGAACAGTGAGTTACCCTGACTTATGGTTTTAAAGAGTCCCCCGGGCTGCTGGCTTGGGGATGTACTTCAAGTAGGGCAGCATGACCACCTGCTCCAGTCAGTAGCAGGCAACAGTCTCAGAGATGGGGGAGATGGGGGACAATAGGTTGAACTGCTTCTGTAGCAGCAGAGATGGTGAGAAGTGGGCATATTCGAAGATGGAATCAAGATGATGTGCTGACAGATTGGGTGTGCAGAGAGAAAGAAAAAGAGCTTTCAAGGGTGATGCTAAGATTTTTTTGATCTAGGCTCCTGGAAGGACAGAGTCCTCCTTAACTGAGAAAGGAAAGACTGAAGAAGGAGCAGGTTTTATGGGGAATATTAAGCATTCATATTTGAAAATGTAAGGTTTGACTTGTTTTTTAGACATCCCCATGGAAATGTCTCACGAGCCACTGAAGAGACATATGTAGTGTTCAGAAAGAAGACCAGGGGAGAGCCACATATTTCATATCATATGAAATGCAATATCTAATATACATACATGGTTAATTATATGCATATATACTTAGAAGTCATATATGTCTAGAACCCTGAAGAAGCGGCTATAGATAAAGAACAAAAGACTAAGCCAAGGGAATCCAAGACTCGCAGATTGATTAGGAAAATTAAAAAGCCACTGAGAAGGAGTTACCATTGGCAAAGGAAGACGCTCAGGAGAGCGTGGTGAAACCTGAAAGCCACAAGAAGTATTTTACAGGGGAAAGAAGGATCAGTTATGTCAGATGCTGCCAGCAGGTCAAGTATCTTAAGATGAGAAATGGATTTAGCAACAGGACAGTCCTTGACGATCTTAGGACAATTTTGGTGGAGTTGGGGCAAAAGGAAGGATCAAAAGAATGAAGATAGCCAAATAGTGTGGGGGGGAAATCTCTTTTTAAAAGTGATTCAAGGGACTTCCCTGGGGGTACAGTGGATAAGAATCTGCCTGCCAAGGCAGGAGACATGTGTTGGATCCAGGAAGATTCCACATGCCTCAAAGCAACTAAAGCCCATGCGCCACAACTACTAGATGCTCCAGAGCCTGGGAGCCACGACGGAAGCTGCGTACAGCGACTACTAAAGCCCACGCACCGGGAGCCTGCACTCCACAGCGAGAGAAGACGCCACGATGAGAAGCCTGCGAATCACAAGAGTAGTTCCCACTCTCTGCAACCATACCAAACCTGCACAAAGCAAGGAAGGCCCAGTGGAACCAGGAAAAAATAAAAGTGATTCCAACCAATAAGCGAAGAAGGAATGATGGGATTAGGATATCAGCTTTCAGTAACCCCCAAGGAAATAAACAATCCAGGCAGGGGTCAGCCAACTCTGGCCCTTGGGCTATGCCTGGCCTGCTTGTTTTTGTAAATAAAGTTTTATTGGCACTCACCCATGCACATTCATTTCTGTACTGACTCCTGCTGCTTCCACACTACCTTGGCAGTGTTGACTCGCTGTGATAGAGACTGCGTGGCCTACAGACTAAAGTATTTACTATCTGGCCAACTTATAGAGAAAGTTTGCCAGCTCTGATCCAGGCAATAATCTTCAGTGGCTGCTAATATCCCATGAAGGGAAACAAGCAGACCTTATGTGTCTCTGATGAAAATACATACCACCCCCTAGGAAGTGATCTTACAAAATTTTTTAAAAAAAGTAAATCTGAATCAGATGGCACTAAGCGCCAGTTTATAGGAAATTCAGGGGAAAAAAACATTCAACAACACGACGGGGAGGCAACCAGCAAACTCCAGAATGTGGTAAAATCTACCAAAAATATGAAAAGTTTCTTCAACAAATAAACCATGAGGCTAAAAGCCAAGTGGAGTAAAGGAACCTGCAGTTATGACTTAAGAAATCTTTCAACAGAATATGATGTGTGACCCTTATTTGGATTATGATTCAAATAAACTTCTTTAAAAAAAAAAGTGAACTGCTTTTTTTAAAAAATGCTACAATTGGAGAAATTTGAATGCCAACTAGATATCGAAAATATTAAGAAATTATTGTTAATTTGGGGAGTGTGGTAACGGTATTATGGTTATTTTTCTAATCCATTATCTTTTAGAGACTAGTATCAAAATATTTATGAATGGAATTAAAATAACTGGGAATTGTTTCAAAATACTCCAATGGGAAGGTAAATAGGGAGACTGAGGTGAAAAACAATTTGCTATGAGTTGATAATTATTGAAACTGAGTGGTGAATGCCTAGAGGTTCATTAGATGATTCTCTCTACTTTAGTATATGTTTGAAATTTTCCACAATAAAAAGCTACTTTAAAAAAGAGAGAAAATAGGGTGAGAATCTGGACGCAGGGGGCACAAACAAACAACTCTTCAGAGGAGCTGCACTGTGCCTTTCTGTTGCAGGCTGTGTTTGTTTCTTTGTTTGAGTTGTACTCCACTAAGAAGCAAAATGGAGAATTTCTGGAGGAGGAGAGTCTTAAAGACACAGTCCCAGTCATTTCCACCAGACCTTCCCTTCCCAGTTCCTGCAGCTTTCACTGGGGCTTCCTTCCTTTCCTGGCTGCTCTCCTAAATAACATATTTGGTTTCTTCTTAAACTTCCCACTCTGAGCTTCTGGGTAGACAGTCAGAACTTGAGTCTCTAACTGTGAGAAGCTGCCTTCTAACTGCAAAGTGAAAGTCGCTCAGTCATGGCTGACTCTTTGTGACCCCATGGACTACACAGTCCATGGAATTCTCCAGGCCAGATTACTGAAGTGGGTAGCCTTTCCTTTCTCCAGGGAATTACAGCTGAAAGGTTAACTAAAAGACAAGGGGTGTGGGAACAGCAGCAGCCCAGAAGATGTGAGGGCCTTAAGGGTACTCTGGTTCACAGAAGAGTGAGGGGCTGGGGCAAGGGGTAGGAATGATACCGAGGAAGATGGGTGGAGAGGAGAGAGTGTTTTAGGAAGGAAGGTAATAGGAACAAAAGCTGTGGAAGAAAAGGCCCTTCCACAGACCTTTACAGAGTTCACGCTGGGAGAGGCCAGGAATGATGTCACCCATCCCCAAAGTCACCCTCTGGTGTGTCCATATGAATTGCTTCCTGTGGGCCACCATGATCCACGGCCAACTTTCAGGCCATCAGGGCCCAAAGCTGTGGACGGAAGCCCCTGTCCCTCTGCAATGCAGGTGGCATCCTCAGAGAGGGCAATTTTGCACAATGAGAACAGAAACATCCTTGGTGAGTCGTGACACCAGACTCGATTGTAAAAGTAGGGACCAGGCCTGCCTCTTCACCTGGCATCTATGTCCTCTGAGTTCTGCCCAGTCCTCTCAAGGATGCCTCATGATGCTCAGAACATTCTCGATCTGGCATGATCCACTCAGATTCCAAGTAGAATAGGCTTCTTAAGGCTCTGGGGTCCCTGATGCTGTATGAATATTTGGAGCACCCATTTTCACCAGGTCGAGTCCACTGGCTTCATCAGATTTTCAACAAATTCTATGACTCTAAAGGTTATGAATCACACTCTGCTAAGTCACTTCAGTCGTGTCCGATTCTGTGTGACCCCATAGACGGCAGCCCACCAGGCTCCACCGTCCCTGGGATTCTCCAGGCAAGAACACTGGAGTGGGCTGCCATTTCCTTCTCCAATGCGTGAAAGTGAAAAGTGAAAGTGAAGTCGCTCAGTCGTGTCCGACTCTTTGCAACCCCATAGACTGCAGTTCACTAGGCTCCTCTGTCTATGGGATTTTCCAGGCAAGAGTACTGGAGTAGGGTGCCATTACTAGAGACTTAATCACTGTTTGATGTACTGGATTTGGGGTAAGGTCTGGGGTATAATTACATCTGTTGGGGCTCCTTCAAAGGTCTTCCTACCTCTCAAAACAGAAGATTGTTTCAGTATCAATGAAAATAAGAATTATAATTCTTCAATAGCAGGCTAATAGCAATGCAAACCTCAAGCACCCTCTACTTTTACAGGCCAAACAAAATAGCAAACCTATCAGGAACTATTTCCCACATAACAGCTGACATTATACATATTCCAAACCCTGCAGTTTACAAAGCAGATTATTTCATTGGTACTTTATATTTGGACCTTGAGGATTTTGCTCTGAAAACCTAAAAAGCAGAGTAAAGCAAGAAAATGGGGCGCAACTTATACTTTTCACAGAATTATGTTTGGTATTAAAGATTTGAAGGGCTTCTATAAATGGACATTCCCCAAATCCTCACTTTTTACAACCCCATCAAAACCTATGGGCCATCCCACAAAAGGATATGGAATCCAAGACAATCTTTAGTCTTTGCCTCCCTCAAATATTCTATATGCTCATTTAATCAACTTTTACTGTACATCTAGTGGGCTTGAGGTTCTGAGATGCCACAGGACAGCAGAGGAAGAAGGTGGGCCACAGGTGCATTGGCAGTGCCCATAGAGACCTCTGCTTGCCATTCTGCCTTCTCTCCCCTCCCCACAGAGCTCAGCACGGTAGCGCCCCTTGATTCTAAACAACTCTCAGTCATATTCAGCTAATATGTGTTGACTGCACTTAGACTGATTCAGACTTCACACAAATCCTGTGAGATGGGTATACTTCTAGATACACTGAAGGAAGCTGAGATTCAGAGAAAGTAACTTACCTGCACAAAACCACTTAGGAAGGAATGGGGCGGGAAGGACCTGATGTGAAAACTGCCTGACCCCAGGCTGGTGCTCCAAGCCTTCCACCATAGAACTGAGTCCCCATCCACTTGGTTACAGCCCATCTGACACCCAAGGAAACTCTGTCACAGTTACCTGGACAGTTCTATGTTTTGACAGCAGAGTTTCAACAATTTGAGGATGCCAGCAAGCCTTGCCCACCCCATGGGGGAGAATAAGGGCCAGAGCTGCTGTAGCCATGGTCACGTTCGGGCTGTCTGCCCAGTTCCCACTCACCTTCCTCGGGCTGACCTGAACACGTCCTCTACTCTGCTTACTCCCTGGCTGGCCTGCCACAATGACCAACGCCTGCTGTGACATTTCATTTGAGATACCTCTGCCTTTCGTTTCAGCCATAAGCTGCAGGCAGGCAGAGAAGAGGGGAAGGGAGAGGACTGGGAGGAGGCGGCCACGGTAGGGAGAGGGTGTGGGCAAAAGCCAGATATTATGGATTTGGTTCCAGACCACTGCAATAGAACAAAGACTGCAGGGGAGGGATAAATTACGAGTTTGGGATTAACATATACACACTGCGTACCTGTGTGTGTGCTGCTTGCTAAGTCATGTCTGACTCTTTGTGACCTTATGGACTGTAATCTGCCAGGTTCTTCTGTCCATGGGATTCTTCAGGCAAGAATACTGGAGTGGGTTGCCATTTCCTCCTTCCAGGGGATCTTCCCGACCCAGGAATCGAAACTGTATCTCCTGCAAGTCTCCTGCGTTGCAGGTGGATTTTTTACTGCTAAGCCACCAGGGAAGCCTAACGTATACACATTACTATATATAAAACAGATAACCAAGGAGAGTCTACTGTATGGCACAGGAATTATATTCAACATCTTATAATAACCAATAATAGAAAATAATCTGAAAAGAATACATACGTATATGTGTGTTAAGTCTCCTGCGTTGCAGGTGGATTTTTTACTGCTAAGCCACCAGGGAAGCCTAACGTATACACATTACTATATATAAAACAGATAACCAAGGAGAGTCTACTGTATGGCACAGGAATTATATTCAACATCTTATAATAACCAATAATAGAAAATAATCTGAAAAGAATACATACGTATATGTGTGTATATATATGTGTGTGTGTGTGTGTGTGTGTGTGTGTATGTGAATCACTTTGCTGTATATCTGAAACTAATACAGCATGTAAATCAACTGGACTCAATTATACTTCAATTGAAAAAATAAACAGAAAAGGGAGGAAAAGCAAACATTGCAATAAAGCAATTATGCAAATTTTTTGGTTTCCCAGTGTATATAAAAGATATGTTTACCCTATACTGTAGTCTATTAAGCATGCAGTAGCATTATTTCTAAAAAGCAATATACATACCTTAATTTAAAAATAGTTTATTGCTAAAAAAATGCTAACTATCATCTGAGTCTTCAGTGAAGCATAATCTTTTTGCAATAGTAACATCAAAAATCACAAATCACTTTAACAAATATAACAAAATTGAAAATTTTGAAATAGTGCAAGAATTACTAAAATGTGATATAGAGACATGAATAAGCAAATGTTGTTGAAAAACTGGTGCCAAAAGATTTGCTTGACAGAAGGTTGCCACAAACCTTCAATTTGTAAAAAAGAAAGAAAGAAAGAAAAAAGAAAAAAACACAATAAATCTGCAAAGCATAATAAAGCAAAGTCCCATAAAGCAAAGTATGCCTAGTGAGACAGGAGTTATGAGGCTGTTGTATCATCTAAGTGAGAGACACTGGTGGCTTGGTCTAGGTGGGGGCCGCAGGTGTAAGAAAATGATGCAGATCAATACATATTCAGGCAGTCAGACTGTCGGGATTTCACAATGGATTGCCGAAGGGCATGCAGAAGAGCAAGCATCAGCAGGGACCCTGGACTCAGCCAGATGACGGTGCCATTCACCAAGACCAGAAGGCTGAAGGAGCAGACTTGATGGTAGAGATCAAGAGTTCAGCCTGCAGATATCAAGCTTGAGATGCCAATGAGACCGCCGAGAGGAGACATGAAGAAAGCTGATGGACCTAAGAGGTCCAGATCGTAGAAGAGAAGTCTGACCTGGAGGCATAAATTTGAGAACTTGTGACGAATTGTTTGAGTAATGGTGCTGTAGATAGCCATGAGAATGTGCCTGGCAGACATCTAACTTGAGGGTGCTTAATTGACCGAGAGCCCCAGCTGCTAGGCTCTGAAATCCATCACTGAATTTGCACAGAGGGAGCAGAGCAGGGAGACTAGAGCAGGCCCACTCCTGGGAGACACGGGACCCTGCTGATGGCGGACTTGGGCTGGCTGGAAAGCATCCCAGCACTTGCTGAACATCTTTAGATTGCAGAGCAGGGTGGGACCCTGATACCAACCTTCTTCCCTCTACTCATCACTTAGGGTCAGACTTGCAAGGGGCTCTGATAGCTCTTGCAGCCTTTCCCTGCTCTCTCCCCCATTACCTTTCATAGGAGCTTCCCCCAATAAAATCTTCACACATTTAATCTGATCTTGGTGTCTGCTCTGTTGGAGGACCTTTCCACAATGAACCTCAGCTTGATTCTGTGGCTTGCTTTAGGCAGTGAAACAGAAGCAAATGTGATAAAAGCTGAGCATTGAAAAATACTTGTGCATTGGGGATTGCCTTCTCTCTTGCTTCTGGAAACCCTTCCTCAACCATGTGAACAAGCCTTTCTGAGAATCAGTAACTGAAAGGAGAGAGGCTCCGGCCATTTTAGCTGTCTCACTGCCTCAGGGTTGAAGACCCAAACGTGTAAGTGAGGCCAACCTACACCATCCAACTCCAGCCAGGCTGGCCCAGAACAAACCAACCTGCCCGACCAACTCAGAGAATTGTGAGAAATACTAAATGGTTGCTGTTTTAGACTACTGAGTTTGGGGATGACTTATTCTGAAAAAGTAAACTGACACAGGAGTCTGGGGCATAAGGATGGTGCTCAAAGCCATGGGAATGGGTTGGTCCTGTTATGGATTCATGGATCCTGCCCTCAGGCTCCTAACCCAAACCCTTTCACAGGGCTCTTTCCATTGGTTAAAGCCCTTCTGAAAGTTTACTTACATCGCATTTACTATGTTCCAGACAACATACTGAGGAGTCATGGCTATGCAGTTAAAACTGAAACACATTGTTTATCCTAAAGAAAAAGTGGGAGAACCAAAGAAAACCCTTCTTCACTTTCTATATATTAAAAAATTACTGGATACAAAATTGGCAGGACTATAGAATCTGCCTGAATTCTACTTCGGGTTTCATGAGAACACTGATGCGCGTGCATACACATGCGCGTGTGCACACACACACACACACACACTCCACAGTATCACAGCTTTCAGTCAACTCATCACTGTCTCTGAGAGGAGTCAATAGGTTCTGGTTCTTGGTGTGACTTCGAAGTCAACAAATGATGAATACTCTGTTAAAGCCACAGTCAGTGAGTACGGTGTCCCCAGTCACAGGGAATAGGGTACCACAACAGGGGGAAGGAGAATCAGGATCGGTTGAAAGTTCTAGTGTGGCTTCTCTACTTGTTTACACATTCAAGAAATTTATCAGTCATGTGCTAAATACAAAGCATCAAGGAGACATAGATAAGAGAAAGAATTCCTGCTCTGAAAGATTTCAAACGCTATGGAAGAGGCTGGCAATGACACTATAGCACGAGATACTGAGCAAGTACAAAGGACAAGATGTAGTACAGTGTGGAGAGAACCAAGGAAATCCTCCTGGAAGAAGTAACTGACTTTGGTAGAATAAGCAGTGATGAGCCAGGCCCTTGTGAGGAGGGGCTAGGAAAGGTCACCTTGAACTAGCACTACTGAACATATCAAGGCTCGACAGAGGAAGGCATGCCTAGGTAACTGTAGTCATTCAGAGGAGCCAAGTATAAGGAGAAGGTGAGTGGAAATATCTAGAAACAAGGCTAGAGAGGCAGGCAGGGGGTTAGACCATGACGGACTTCACCCATCTTACCATATATACTTTATTCTGAAAACAGTTCCCCTGGAGTCACGTCAAAAAGAAGAAAGGCATGCTCATATCTGCTCTGCAGAAAGGTAGCTACTGCCACAATACAGAATATGGAGACAAGACAGGCGCACTAGACCAGGAGTGAAACAAGTGCAGTCGCAGTGAAGAAGGGAGAAAGGCCAGAATTCTGTGGCATTTAGACACAACAGTCAGTAGAACATCCTCACTAAGAAGATGCAGGTGAGGGAACAAAGCAACGAGGAGGAAGAAGAGTCACAGATGACATCCGTGTTTCTAGGATGAGCAGCTGAGTGAACAGTGGTACCACTTGCCGAGAAAGTCTCTGTGAGAAGAAGACAAAACTTGGTAATGATGATGGGTTTAGTTATGGGCAAGGTAAGTCTGAGATACTATGAGGAGCTGAAATAGAAATGTCCACCCGAGAGAGATTCAAACACTCAAAAGAGAACCCTGGGATGGAAAACAAATTTGTAAGTCATCATCATAGGGGTAACGGCTGATGCAAGGGAGGAGCTGGAGTCCCTCAAGGAGAGAGGGTACCCAAACAAGTGAAAAGGGCCAGGACTGGGACCAGGGAGCACCTACATTTAAGGATCAGTCACCCAGTTCCCAACTGGAGGAGGAACCCACCAGAGCTAGCCAGAGGAGAAATTACCCAAGCCGTGAAAGCACCCACGAGATGCCACCAGGCTATCGAGCAGCTCCAGCTCTCTTCTCAGAAGTCTATCATAAATGACCAGGAGGGTAATTAGCAATAAGGTGCTAATGATTAGTAACAGATGTCTCCAGACATATTTGCATTTTAATTAGGCATCTAAACTTCATAGTGATTCTGGCTTTGGAGCTAATGCTTGATTCTCATCCAGGCTCCACCACCTACTGTGATCTTGGATTCTAGAATCCTTTGTTCACTCCTATAAAAACAGGAATAACAATGTCTCTATCTCAAGAAGTGTAAGATGTACCAAGTTTCTGGCACATCCCTTCATCTAAGCCTCTAACAGTGATTCTCAGACTTCACCATGCATCACACGCATCCAGCCCTGGGTTCTGATTTAGGATGTCTGGGATGGGGCTGATGCTGCTGGTCCGGGAGCCATACCTGGGGACAGGATGTTCTGCCTGAAGGACTCCTCTCAAATGAGTGAATGCCCACTCATATGTACCCCATAAACTGGTCTTCAGGCCCTGGAGAAGAGCTGCGAGATGGGAGCTCTGGGTTCTCAGTGCAGGAAGCATGACAGAGCCATGGGAAGGTGAGGGACAGGCACAGGCACAGTCTTTGCCCTCAGCTGTCACCCAAGACATCTCAAGGGCTACAAGTTGAGTGATTCACACCTGTGTGTTTGAAAAGCCATGACTCACAGGATTCGGGAAGTGGGCTGCATTGACTAAACCCTTAAGGAGGGTGGCAGGGAAGGGGAGCAGGGCTGCAGAGCCACAGGCATCAGGCAGCAGAATGGACTGAGGTCTCCGGGGGAGCTGATGAGCCAGGTCCTGGACTGGAGAGAGGAGAGAGATGCTGAGGGGCTGGAGAAAGGCAAAGGTTTCAGAAGCATGGGAAGGGAAGCTTAGAGAGGGAGCTTGTGGCCTCTCTTCACAATTTCAGACAAGTTACCCTCTGCTCTGGGTTAAGAAGACGCTGAAAAGCAAGAAAAGCAATCTGGAATTTTGTCGGGAAGTCTGCACCCACAACATTGCCCATCCCACTCCACTCCTCTGTGCCCAAGTGATGCCCTGGGAACCTTCCCGGCTTTCCCCCAGGCATCACGGATAGAAATCACCAGGAAAGCCCAGTAGTGGCAAGAGTGTCTTCTTTCAACAAAGGCCTGGTACAGACCCACATCATCTTATTTCTTAAAAATCCCTTCTGAACTCCCAATTTTATACACATAATGTTTTTCAGCCCTCATTCACTACCATGCAAGGTGCTGAGATTGAAAGCATTAATTAATCACAATGCTTGCCCTCAACGAATTTTGCCTAATGAGATATAAAATGTGCGGCATTTATTACGTAGTCCATAAAACACTTTCATGTACAATTGTGCTTATTCTTCACCATGCCCATATTATGAGAACTGGTGATATGGATCCTATTTCGTCCGTTGCCATTCTGATCTTCGGCTTAAACATCACCTCCTCGAAGCCTCCCTGATGTCCAATCTAAAGTGCTATCCAATCAAGTGCCAGGCTTCACATGGCTCAGATGGTAAAAATTCTGCCTGCAATGCCGGAGACCTGAGTTCAATCCCTGAGTTGGGAAGATCTCCTGGAGAAAGGAATGGCTACCCACTCCAGTATTCTGGCCTGGAGAATCCCATGGAGAGAGGAGCCTTCGAGGCTACAGTCCATGGGGTCACAAAGAGTCGGATACGACTGAACAACTGACACACTCCACTCCCAAACAAGTGCCATGTCACCCTATATTAATTTTGTGAGTGACATGTATCGCAGTGTGATTTTTTAAAATTAATTTACTTGTCTATTTATTGTCTCTCTCCTTGCAGTGGAGCAAAAATGTCACAGAAGTAGGAAAGGTCTGCCTTGCTCACTGCTGTATTCCCAGTTCCCAAATAGTGCCTGGCCCAGAACAGGACTTAGGACACATCTGCAGGAGGAAGCAGGGTGGGAAGACGGGGTGGGAGTGGGGGAGGGAGAAGAGAAGCAGGAGAGGCTCTGATTTTTCCACTCAGTAGCAGAGCTGGGGCTCACAACTGGAGCTTTGCCCACCCCATCCCAGCCCAGGTTCCTTCCCCTTCTTGAGGACACTGGAGGCCACTCTGGGCCAGCGCCCAGGCTCTGAGGATGACAGGCTGGCTTTTCTTGCCTGGGCACAGAGGCAGACGTCCCCAGGACTCTCAAACTTGAGCGCCGAACAGCGCATTAACCGAGAGTCAGAGTTCCGCTGGAGAGAGAAGCGAGGATAATGTGTGTTCACCTGTCACCACACATCCCTTCTCTAAAGAAGGCTTGCAACTCTGTATTTAGGATCCTTTCACTCAAGAAAACACCAATCAAGGACCAAATAAATCAAGAGAGATTTAATTTACTTTCTTTTGAGAGGCAGAAAAATAAAATGTTCTCCACCATTTTTTAACTTAAGGACAAAGAATAAAATTCCATTCAGTAAATAGAGCAAACAAACAAAGAAACAAAAATCTATTGCATGACTAGGTAAGCAGGGGAGACAAAGAATAAAGAGAGAGGGGAGAGAAAAGGGGTGGAAAACAACATCACAGAACAGGCATTGACCTTAGAATAGGATGGGGCCTCAGGCCACCCATGGGTCTGGGCCCCTCCTCTCCAAGATGCACGGCTGGGCCTGTGTATTGATACCATAGCTGAGGCCCAAGGGGTTAATGATTTGCTGTGGTCTATGGGCAGTAAGGACTGGGGCAAGACCAGGTAACACGTAATTTGGTAAAAGAAATCAAAATTTCTTCAAAGGACTGTACTTAGAGCTAGAAATTAACTGAGAGTGAGAACCATGTCATTTTCATCTTTATGTCCCCATTTCTCCCAGCAAAAGACCTTGTACACATCTGATTCATGTTGCGGAACCCAAAAGATACATAAAGGAGGCATCAACGCAGATAGCTTACGCTGGAAAGACACAGAGAGCTGCATCGTTACGTTTCTGCAACTGCAGTGATATTTCCATCATTAAGAAGTGTGCCCATGAATGTAGCCCTAGATTTACTCAAGTTAGAAATCATGTAAAAGACCACAAAGGGCTGGATGCCCTGCCCTGCCACCGGCTGCAGCGCCTGCCCCGTGTCCAAGAGAGCTTCATGCCTTCCTTTCTCTGTGCCCCAGCTCACGCCCTCTCACTCAGCGTCCATTGAGCTGTTACTGCCACCACTAACCCTATGCTGAAAATCTGGAGCACTCTCTCTTTACCCCAATCCCAAGTTAGTATTTATAGGGGGAAAGTTCTTCCTCTTCTTGTTTTTTTCAAGTGTAGTCAATGTAGTTTTAAAGGCTCTGTGATTCCCGAGGATGTATCTTTCAAACACAGACGGGAGGGCCTTTCCTCAGTAAAGCCCGTTCTGTTCTAGAATCTCATTCACTGCCATTCCTGCAAGTCCACACATTTACAGCAGAGAACAGAACCCTTTAGAATTCTCATGTCTCAGAAAAGGATTACATCCTTCATACCTTTTCCAGGTTACAGGGAAAGAGGAACTACATCTTTGCTTCTGTCAGGAAGTTTTTAAATTTGCATGTAACCCACTCAGTACTTCCCAGGTGGCGCTAGTGATAAAGAATCCACCTGCCAATGCAGGAGACCCAAGAGATGCAGACTTGATTCCTAGGCAGGGAAGATCCCCTGGAGTAGGAAATGGCACCTTACACCAGTATTCTTGCCTGGGAGAGTCCATGGGCAGTGGAGCCTGGCAGGCTACAGTCCATGGGGCTGCAAAGAGTCAGACACAACTGAGCATGTGACATAGCACTCTATGCTAAAACAAAGAGCTTTGTAGTGGGCTTTTGATTCCAAATGGCTTTACAATTTGTTACTATAAAGTAACATCACTTTGCCAACAAAGGTCCATATAGTCAAAGTTGTGGTTTATTCCAATAGTCATTCACAAATGTGAGACCAGGACCATAAGGAAGGCTGAGCGCCAAAGAATGATGCTTTCGAACTATAGTGCTGGAGAAGACTCTTAAGAGTCCCTTGGACCGCAAGGAGATTAAACCAGTCAATCCTAAAGGAGTATTCATTGGAAGGACTGATGCTGAAGCTCCAATACTCTGGCCACTTGATGCAGAGAGCCAACTCATTGGAAAAGACCCTGAGGCTGGGAAAAATTGAAGGCAGGAGGAGAAGGGAATGACAGAGGATGAAACGGTTGGATGCCATCAGTAACTCAATGGACATAAGTTTGAGTAAACTCCGGGAGATGGTGAAGGACAGGGAAGCCTGGCGTGCTGCAGTCCATGGGGTTGCAAAGAGTCGGACACAACTGAGCAACTGAACAACAACTACACATTGGCCTAGGTCCCAGCTCCCTACCACACTGCAAGGCCATGAGGACAAAGACCATGTCTCTTTTCATTTTTTTTCATAGACCACCTTCTCCCATCTTCCTGCCTACCACCCCTACTCCTCACCCAGCGCTTAGCTCATCTTTCAGGGAATATTGTAGATGTTGGTTAGCACAGTGGAATCTGCTCTTTCCAATTCTCTGTCACTTATTGTGGGTATAAGGATATACAACTCCTCAGGTTTCCAAGATAGTACAAGGCAGATGGGAGGAAAGGCCAGATAAACAATGCTATTTTTCCAGACTAGCACTAGGCTGAGGCCCAGAGGAGACCTGGGGCAGTCACTGCTTCTCCCTAGGACAACCCTGTCGTGGCCCCTCCATCTACCTCCATCCTTCATCCTCTGGGCTCCCCCACCCTCACCCAGGGAGGGGAAATCAGGAGAGGTTCTGTCTAGGATATGTGGAGCATGGAGCTCCACACTCCCCTGAACTGTGGGAAGGGAAATACCTGGGAAGCTTCTGCCCAAGCTTCATTCTTAGGCAAGTTAAATGAGGTTCAGGGAAGCTTGTGAATCACCCAAGGTCACAGGGTTCCTTAATGGGGTTTAATGAGTTGGGTCAGGTCTCCCAGGCCAAGGGTCCTTTATCCACCCCACCCCTACCTGACAATGCCCTGTGGCCTCTGGGCATGCTGTTCTTTGTCTGGCTGATTACAGGGCTGCAGGATAAATAGGAAGGGTGAATAGGTGGAAATAAAGTTCTAGGATTACCTATCTTAAGGCTCTATTTTTGTCTCAACGATAGAGAAAGGATCTAAAGGACCAGCCAAGACACTGTCAATTGGAAATGGTCCGGCTCCCCTCCTAGGCTATGGAGCTGCTGCTGCTGCTGAGTCATGTCCAGCTCTTTTGCGGCCCCATGACTGTCATCCCAGGCTCCACTGTCCATGGGATTTCCCAGGAAAGAATCCTGGAGTGGGTTGCCATTTCCTTCTCCAGAGGATCTTCCCAACCCAGGGACTGAACTTGGGTCAACTACTTGCAAGGCGGATTCTTTACCACTGAGTCACTTGGGAAGCCCTGTCTATAGAGTTACTTCTGGGCAAACCAAGGGGTGGGGAGGCTTTCTCCAAATCAAAGCTATGGTCAGTCTCTGAGACAACTGGACTCAGTCAACTGTGATCCTGAGAGAGACAGGTTTCAATAACTAAGGTGTAGACAGACCCTCAGTACCGGATGCTGACGCATGCTCTGCCCTTTCACGAGACAATCCTTCCACCCCGGGCATTCATTGACACACTGGAGTCAGTTCTAGAAGGGAGGGACTTCCAGTGATGGCCCAGGTGACAGGCCAGGGAGTGGGGCACACAAATTTCATAGACACCAAGAAAGACAGCACGGTTAATCCACAGGAAAAGGCTTGGCAGGTCCATCTAAATTTTTTTTTTTTTTTTTTTTTTTATTGTTTGGCTGTTTATCTCAATGCCATTTTTTTTAATCCATTTTTTCTTCAAGATACAACAAACTGTTATTATTATATCTTAAAAGAAAAGAAAGGACAACGCAGACAGAAAAAATAGGGGCAATATGAATCAAGAACCAGATGGGATGGACAAGTGGACTGTCCAATCGACCCTGTTCTGAAACCCCAGGGCCCTAAATAGGTTATATCACATGTGTGAACCAAATTCTGACCACATCAACTTCAGCACAAAAAGGTGCCCATTGCATGGAGAGAGTCAGTTAGCTTCTGGGTGAACTTAAGCAAGTTACTTAACTTCTCTGAGCTCCAGTTACCTCTATAAAATGGGGATACCTACTTAATAGGTTAGATAAGGATTCCCAGCCAGTGCTAGTGGTAAAGAACTCACCTGCTGAGACACGGGTTTGATCCCTCAGTGGGGAAGATCCCCTGGAGGAGGATTCTCATGGGTTCTCATGAACCCACTCCAGTATTCTTGCCTGGAGAATCCCATGGACAGAGGAGCCTGGTGGGCTGCAGTCCATAGGGTCGCACAGAGTCGGACACAACTGAAGTAAACTAGCATGCATGCACTTAATAGGGCTGGGTAAGGATTAATTATGATAAAGCCTGGAAACTCCTCGCTCTAGTATCTGGAAAATAATAAGCACTTAATAAGTGATAACTAAACTGCTGAAGCCCTGCAGCAATTTGACTGTCTGACAGACTCGTGGGCTCCTAGGGGGCTGGAGGTGTGACTGACACATCCCCTGAGAATTCTCATCACTTCCTCACACAACCCGGGAAGTAAGAGCTGGGCATGTCCCTGCAATAGAATGCTTCGTGAATATGAGTTTCTCAGTTTGAAACTCAGACACATACAGGATTCTTTCCTCTCCCCCTCCTCTCTCACATCCAATACATACCCCACCAGAAGCCTCAGGACATCTGAGGAGGTAGGCCAGCAGCAATTCAATCACTCAACCGTGTGACTCTGAGGGTCACTGTATATCATCCTGCCATCAATGTAACACTCACAAGTCCTGGCAGAAGGATGGCCCCCTGGGAGCCCAAGCTCATAAATATCACAAGGAAACAGACAGAGAGATAGAAACATGTAAATCAGCTCCATGTAAATCACCCTCTCCTTGTAACTCCTGCAATCAAAGCATGAAGTTCCATTCTGGAAGTGGGATTTGTGAAGGGTTTCATGGAATTGAGGAAAGAGGGGTTTGTCAAAGGAAAGAGATTTATAATCAGTGCTAGCTTCTCAGAGGGAACTGAAATAAAGCCCATTTGCAATTTGACTCAGGAAGAGCCGCTCCAGGAAGGAAGGTTCAAGATTCAAATGATATGAGAGCATGGCCATGCTGCCTTGTGAACTGTCCCTCACTCTGACTATACAGTCACTCCCAGGGCAATCATTCATCCCTATCTGTCTAGACAGTCTCTCTTGTCCATGTCTAATTATTACTAATGTCTCTGTCTACTCTCAAAAGTGTCTCAGCTTGGACAATAAATTATATGATTACTCAGTACTACAAAGTGGTTAAAAAAATCTTAGCTGGCTAGAGACAAACCATGTGAGAGAACAGTAGATTGGAGTCAAACAAGAAAAAGTCGTCTCTTTCTAGGCTCCAGAGATGGCTGCACAACCCAAAAGACCCACACATTTGGCAGGAAAGGAAGTTCCATTATTTTCCATTAATGATTCCTTTTGGAACTGTTAACTAGGGAAGTTTTCCCCAGTATCTAACCCAGCTCCCAGCCCCAGTAAAGAAAACCGCTTTTCTCTAGTGTCAACAGTGATAAAAGGATGCTCTTATTTAAGCATCAGAAATCTCTTTCCTTTCATGAAAACACTTCTGTGAGTGCAGGTCTCACAGTCTCCTCTGGACTAAAGTGCTTGGCTCCTCCAGCCTATCTGTTGACTGTGATGTCTCTGAGACACCGTGGGGTTCTTGGCCCCCACAATAAGAAAGAATCAGCGCTCCAACACCACGGTCTCTAAAGGTGAGAGAGGATCATTACAATCCGGTCTCTAAAGGTGAGAGAGGATCATTACAATCACCCAGGTCTGGGTCATGCACCCACCTACACAGCCTGAACCACCTGCTCTGAGCAGCCACAGAGTCAGACCCAGTGAGAACAATTGTTCCTTGGGCAAGTGGTCAAACTGCCACCTCAGGGCCCAGAGTGAGGCAGAAGTCTCGATCTCAGAGGAATGTGGCAGGGGGAGGGGGTGGCATCTCCCATCATTTTCTCCTGGGCACGGGCACAAAGCAAAGGGGCACAGTGAACTGAGTGTTCATCCCTGGAAAAGGACACAGCCACCATCTGGCTGGGAGACCCAAACGTAGTCAAAAGGCAAGTCACTCTAAATAGCTCGGCTTCTTCCAAATCGCCTTCCTCCTGCAAGCGCCAGTTCCCAGCTCCCTCTCAGGATAGGGTCCACTCACTCTCCCACGGATCCACAACCCCAAGGCTCCAGAAACACCCCAGCAACGATGACCCCGGGATGCTTCCAAGCGCGCACACAACTCCTTCCCAGAAACTTCACTGGAAGCTCAGCCGCTCCTCAGCCAGCCCTCCCCGGAGAGGTACCTCCCCGCCCCCGCCCCAACCGCAACCCACAGCACTTCCCCCAGGCTGGAACTGGCAGAGACCCCGCAGCCCCGGCCGGCACCCCCTCCTCCGAGCTTGGCTGCGCTCCGTGGCTGCACGAGCCTCCCTCGCTGCCGCCTGGCTGAGTGAACACGCAGGCACGATCAGAGGTGCCAGTCCCCGGCGCCCTGGCAAGGGGCACACCACTCACACCCTGAAACACCCCACCGCGCGGGGGCTTTCCCACGCCTGGGAAATTAACACGGAAGTTACAAAGAAAAGGGCTGCGCGGGGAGAAGAACCGGCTTTGGGGAAGGTTTCAGACAAACTAGGATCTCCACGGTCCATGCACCCCCAACAGGTAGCAGCACTGGGGGTTCGGAGCCAGGGGCCCTACACCGGGGAGAGAGGCGAAGCCCCTCAGACAGCGGGCGCCTGGGCCAAGGCGACCATTTCCTGGGCAGCAGGAACCACCGGGGCTTACCTTGAATTAACGCAGAATCCCGCGCTCGGCTGAATGAGGAGAATGTGCTAGTCCCGAGACATCACTGAATTATTTTTAAAAGGGCACAAAGGGAAAGGAAGGGTAGGGGCACGGGGAGAGGGGGCAGGAGAGATGGTGAAATTGAAAAAGGATGAAGGAGGTGTCAGGGGGAAAAAAAGGGAGAGGGGAGGCAGGAGAAGGGAAAAGAGAGAAACGGAGAATAAAATAAATAAAGGAGAGGGGAGACAGTTGCGGGGGGAACAAGCTGTCTCCTGCCCACACAGTGGAAAAGAAATTTTTGACAAGCAGAAAGAGAATTCGCACACATGCCCCCAAGAGGGGTCAGAAGGAGATAAGAAGACTGGAGCTGTAACCAAACAGAGGAACAAACAGTCGGCTGGGCAGCACCACGAGGCGGGAGGGTGCGGAGAGAGATGCCAGAGGGAGCGGGAGCGCGCACACAGGCAGGCGGGGCCGGGGGCTGGATGGCGGGCGGGGCTCGGTGTAGTAAAAGGGCCTGGAGACGGGAAATTTCGGTCGGGGTTTCTGCAGAAAAGTTCAGTGACCTCAAACTTCGCAATCTATTTCCACTCAAGTGGAACAGTGGAATACCGTCCCGGTTTCTGAACACCATCGGCACCCCCCAAGTGGACCTCCACCTGCCAGTGGACCTCACCCTGGCTCCAGGGTCCTGGCTGGTTGCCTTGTTGCGCTGGGAACAGCGGTGGAAGAGCGTGATTACCTACGAAGGGGAGCAGAAGTGAATGGGGGCTTTAAGCATCAAGTTAAGAGAGAGGAGGAAGTGGGGAGCGACCAGTGCTTGAGCCTGATGCTGTCCAAGGAAGAGACCCCAGCCCAAGTAGGGAACATCTCTGCTGCCTCTGGAGGGATACAGAGGCTCCCTGGGGGTGGCCAGGGGCCAAACGAGTGCTGGAAGGAAGATGTTTCTCAGGTGTGTCTGGTTGTTGTTACTCAGTTGCTCAGTCCTGTCTGACTCTTTGCGATCCATGGACTGCAGCACACCAGGCTTTCCCTGTCCTTCACCATCTCCCAGAGCTTGTGCAAACTCACATCCATTGGGTCAGTGATGCCATCCAACCATCCTGTCCTCTGTCGTCCCCTTCTCCTGCCTTCAACCTTTCCCAGCATCAGGGTCTTTTCCAATGAGTCAGATCTTCACATCAGGTGGCCAGAGTAATTGGAGCTTCAGCTTCAGTCCTTCCAGTGAATATTCAGGATTGATTTCCTTTTAACTGGTTTGAGCCCCTTGCTGTCCAAGGGACTCTCAAGAGGCTTCTCTAACACCACAGTTCGAAAGCATCAATTCTTTGGCACTCAGCCTTCTTTAAGGTCCAACTCTCACATCTATACATGACTACTGGAAAAACAATATCTTTGACTAGACGGACTTTGTTGGCAAAGTAATGTCTCTACTTTTTAACACACTGTGTAGGTTTGTCATAACTTTCCTTTAGGGGTATTTAAGGAGCACAAAAAATGAACAGCCCTTAAAACAGTCAGACTGGCCTATCTCCAAAGCTTTCTAGACCTGAATCCCTCTGAGGGTTCCGTCTCCTCTTATTTCTCTGGCTCTTTGCATATCTTTTCCTGGATAATAGAAATGCCTCCCATGGCCTTTGCTGGTGAAGACCTCAGTTCCCACCAGCCCATCTCTTCAGTCCAAACAGATCCCCAGAGGGGCTGTGCCAGTTGGTTATACTCAGCTGCCCACTTACTACCGAAAACTCAGAATCAGAGGGTCCCATAGAGAGAGAAAGGAGAGGCAGTAGGATTGAATGGGCCGAGAAGAGAAACAGAAAGGAAGAAGGGGAGGAAGAGAAAGAGAAAGGAGAGGCTTCTCGCTCCTGCAGCTCTAGTTCCTTAGGCCTGGCCTTGGTGCAGAAAGATGGGGCAAGTCTTCTGAAGACTTCCTCTGGGGGTTGCCAGAGTTGAATGAAGACATTGGGCCTTTCTTATTTAGCTGTGAGCTATGGCCAAGAGCAGGGATTTTATTTAATCACCTTTGTACGCTCCACACCCACCTACCCAAGGCCTGGCACATCTCGGAAAACATGCATTGAAGGGAACCAAATGGTCACAAGGCCAAAGGCTCCTCTCCCCTTCCTCTTAGCTTGGAATGGGGAGAGGATGTGCAGCCTCCTTGGCTAGTATCCATTTCACCCCCACGCAATTTCATGGGGAGGATTCAGAACTTCAGCCCCAGCATCAGGTAAATCCTAAAAATTATCATCAATCCTGATAAGAAGTGAGTCTGGTCTCTATGAAATCAGCTTTTGGAAAATCAAGCCTGTAGCCCTGACGTTGAAAACTGCTCCAACTGAGTGTCAGGGGAAAAAATCAGGGCTATCCATCAATTTTTCAGAGGCTGGCAGATTTCTGGGAAGACTTACAGATCTGGTTTCCCTTATTAAGAATTTTTTTTTTTCTCAGTTGAAGCATCAGCAGGAGCCTGTCTCATACAGGAAAACGTGAGCCCTGAACACAGGGGCATCAGAATCCTAGGACCTGGAGAGTCAACAGCCCTCCCCTCAAGAGAGAAGAAGCACAGAGTGGGGAGGACATGGGGAGAGATTTTCCCACTTCAGAAAACTGACCTCAGGATCTACTGAATCTATTAGAGGGAAGGAGAATGATTCCATTAACCTCAAAATGGACTCTTCATGCCCTCCACCGCCCCCTAACATACATACCCACAGACACAGAACAGTTAGCCACGGAGTCCCTTCTTCCATCAGCCCACAAGCAGAAACAGCCAAATTACAATGTTTGTGTTTCTTTTCTTAATGAAAAAGTTTAAAGAGCTGGGCTACCAGAAGGTTGATGGTTTTCCTGGCTTGGAATCTCCTTAAGAGAAGAGCATCCATATTCACCCCCCTCCACCATCAAAACAAACAACTATTGTGCCCACAAACAACCCTCCTTGACAGCCGCCTTCTTCTTGTAGGCAGAGGGCCACACCTACCAACCGGATGGCTCCACAACAGATTGCTTCTAACTATCCAAGAAAGAACTGCAATCCCAGATGGCCTAGTTTGACCCCAGTGATACACCTGTCATTTCATTTTTTGCCTCTCTGGCAACAAGTAACAACTAATTTGAACAGTATGGTGCCCTTTCAGACGTAACAAAAATATTGGTTTTGGTTCTTCTTCCATTCCAATGAGTTGCAGCTGTTGTCCAGCGCCTTTGCTGGAGCAAAGGTGAGGAGAGTTGACTGGGATGCTGGGGTTTAGTCCCTCCAACACTTCACCCCAGCAGATGCCCCTGCCCGACTCCCAGGCCTCTGCTGTACTCAGGGAGGTGCTCGGATGCTCAAGGCACACTCCAAGAGCCAGACCAGCAAGGGAGCACCTTCACCCACCCCGATATAGACCTGTGCCCCACGCTGCGCCCTGCGCCCCCTAGCGGGACTTCGTACTGGGGCCCTGGCTTCAAAGACCCTGATTTAATAATTCAGCCTGCTTGAATGCCATTTAGTAGCCATGGCAACAAGCTCCCTGCCATCTAGTTGTAGACAGGCTGTGGTGAGAAGGGGAAAGAGAGGGAGAAAAAGAGGAAAAGGGAATGGGAAAAGGAAAAGAAACCTGGCTCAGATTTCATCTAAACTTTCCCTGCTTTCCCTCCACACTTAATCTTGACAGTGCGCCACCCACGAATCTCAGCTGTCCGCGCCTCTCCTCGGCTCTCCTCCCTCTGCCTCTGACTCCTCTCTCTCCCCATCATGTCCTTCTCCAGCTCTCTCTCTCTCTCAAACCTACTAGAAGCCTTGGGATCTAGGCCTCTTACTCAGCATTTTTACTAAACACATTTGTAACTCTGGTAAATCCTTGGTAAATGCCTTTCTGTGCCTCAGTTTCCTTATCTATAAAATGGAGGGATTTTACATGTTCTCTCTGGTTCCTTCCAGCTCTCACAATCCACGGTTCCCTGGTCCTTTCTCTATTCCTCTCATCTCTCCGTCTTCCAGCCTTTCATTACTGACCAATTGTCTGTGTCTATCTCTGCCTCTTCCACTGTTTCCTATGTTTCTCCATCTTTTTGTTCTCTGCTTGTTCTCTCTCTCTCTCTCTCACCATTTGCCATCAGATTTTACCTTTTAGGCAGTTTAAAAAAAAAATTCAATTCCCTCTTGCTGGAAAGTATCCCATCACCTCCCTTTACCCAGCTAATTTCCCCTCATCTTTCAGGTTGCAGATCAGACATCAGTTCCCCTAAGAAGCCTCCATGGTCCCTTTATAAGCTCCTGTAGGGCCCTGGATTGACCCCCTATTGGGGCTTCCCCAGTGGCTCAGTGGTTCTGCCTGCAGTGCAGGAAACCCAGGAGATGCGAGTTCAATCCCTAGGTCGGGAAGATGCCCTGGAGGAAGGCATGGCAACCCACTCCAATATTCTTGCCTGGAGAATCCCATGGACAGAGGAGCCTGGCAGCTACAGTCCATGGGGTGGCAAAGAGCTGGACACAACTGAGTGACTAAGCACACACGTACCTTTTCTCACTGTATTGTTGGGACCTCAGCTGATGTGTGAATTCACAAGGGGCAAAAATAGCACCTATTTCACTGCCGTACCCCCAGTGGCTGCCTTTTGGGGGGCACATAAGAATTAATGGTTGAATGAAAGGGTAAATCACCTCAAACCATGCATTTCTGAATCACTGCTTGTTAAAGACTCAAGGTGTACCCCAGAAATGGCATGAGGAAGCCCTGGTGGGTGCCCATAGGAGTCCCAGTCTTCCCTGGGTGTGCATGGGGCAAAGGAGACCTCCTCTCCAAACTGTTCTGATGAGATGGGAGCTGAGAGCAAGGGGCCCTTTCAGGCATTTTGGTGAGACAGTCCAGAATGAAAATAGGTCCTAGAGGGATTGAGAGTAGGCTCCAGAGGGAATAGGGAAAGTGAACACCTCCAGACAGGTGATTCCCTTCTGCCCATCTCTGAGGTTGCTCTGGCACCATTTAGACAAACTCAAAAGGTAACTGAATGCATGGGGTAATGGGAACTCCCTTCAAGGTGTCAGAGCTTCAGGCAGCCACCTGACAGCAGATATCTTGCAGCCACACAGCCTAACTACTTTCTGCCAGGAGCAGGGTCATGAGGAAAGCAGAGGGAGGCTGGGATGGTGCTGCCAGAGGCTCACAGGCAATCGGCAGAGGAGTCAGGGAGAATGTGGGCAGTGTTTGAGGCCCCTGCTGGGAAATGTCAGTGTGGATTTCTGTCATCCAGGAAGTGACTGCTTTAAAAACAGAAAGGAAAATATTCTTTGGATAGCCATGTTTTGATGGACAAACAAGACCTACCCATTTAAGAAACTTTAGCTGTAAATATGAATAGAAGACAGTGGTTTCTTCCTGAGACTCCCTAATGAATTCTCTTTCATTCATACGTTACGTAGAGGAGGAGGGACAGAGCTGAGAAACACAGACACACAAGCCCTCAAATGCTCGGAGCTCCCGTTAAGTTGAGAGTCAAGCACAGGGCCAGACTCTACAAGGTGTGCTATCCCCATTCATCACCTAAAAACCTAGGCCTGCTGGTCTGAAGTCCCAGTCTTCATGTAGCTTTCCCCCCAAATTATCCTTAATCCAGATGGAGCTGCCTTGCTGTCAAAGATCTGCCAAATGACACGCAATCTTCTTGACAGCATGTGCATGCTGAATGACACATTTCATTAGCAGACTTCCATGAGTTGTCCCCACCACTCTCTTCCCAAGTGCCACATTCTCACAGACCTCATGCCATAGGCAGGCTAGCCCAAGCCTCAGAAAAAGAGAAGCTTTAAATCAGAAAGAGAAGAGTGAAAGAAAGGAAAGACCAGCACATTCCGTGAAAAAACAGACACTTCTTTGTAAAAAATGATACCCCCAAACCTGATTAGCATCCACACTAGATCATTTGAGCTCAATATGGATCCACAATGAGTATTCCCATCCTAGGAGAATCAGACCTTCCAGCTGGTGAAATATCCCACACCTGTACACTTCTGTGCAATAGAAACCTGATGAAGGGAAAAATAAGTTACCAGCCTCCGGTGTGCTCAAACCATCCCACCACATCACCCTCCACTAAACTGAAAATGCACGTCCTCTCCCACGTGCTCGAACCAGCTCCCAGTACAGCACCCAAACAGGACAAACCTACGCTCTTCATCACCCCAACAGCATAGCCGGAAAGCATTTGGTAGTGAACGCCCATGCTAATTCCATCTGATATACGCATACACAAACTGTCAAGGCATCACACAAACACACCCCACGTGTACGATAACTGAAACACGGGCACATACACACATATTCATACATATACATTGCCCTCCTGGGGCGTGTGCGTGTGCTTGTGTGTGTGTGTGTATTTTGTTCATAGACTGATGATGCACTGGGTTATGAGGTTTCCATGGTTACCCTCAGAGGAGGGAACTGGGGTAATTGAACTCTTGGGGTTCACCATTCAACAGATGCAGCTTGCTCACTCCTGCATGTGCACTCTCTAACTGGCTTCTTGCTCTGTCTGCATTTTGTCACCATCAGTGTTTCAAGTCAAGTACACTTTAATAGACTGGAGTCTCCCGAGGGCTCTGGCTTTACCTTGGAAGGAGGTATTGAAAACTCTGACTTCAGTATGTGGATTACCCTGGAGGAGTTTCAGACTAAGCAGAATCTAAGGGCAGACAAGGTCCTGTAGACCTGCCCTTTTCCCCTATGCAAAGACAACCACCCCAAATGTTGTGTTAGTCACTCAATTGTGTCCAGTTCTTCATGATCCCATGGACTATAACCCACCAGGCTCCTCTGTCCACAGGATTCTCCAGGCAAAAATATTGGAGTGGGTTGTCATTCCCTTCTCCAGGAAACCACCACAAAATGGGTGGAAAAAAATCATATTTACTAATTCATAAAATGCTCTAAGAGAATAAAACAAAGGACCCAGGCCAACATAAACCACAGAGATGGGGACAGGGTGCCAATACCCATGTTTTCCACAGCCCATCAAGGACTTCTCTCTAAGTTGTTATCTTACATCAATTTAGAGCAAAGTTCTCAGTATAGTGTTAGCATCAGACATGGTTCCACCTACATATATAAGAAACAGCCCAAACTGACTTGTCAAATAAAATACTTCAACACATATTACATGCTAATGTCTCATTTCCTCTGATGAATCTAACAAGACAAACAGAACTGGGAGCCTGCTGCTGCTGCTGCTGCTAAGTTACTTCTGACTCTGTGCAACCCCATAGATGGCAGCCCATCAGACTCCACCATCCCTGGGATTCTCCAGGCAAGAACACTGGAGCATATATTACATGCTAATGTCTCATTTCCTCTGATGAATCTAACAAGACAAACAGAACTGGGAGCCTGCTGCTGCTGCTGCTGCTAAGTTACTTCTGACTCTGTGCAACCCCATAGATGGCAGCCCATCAGACTCCACCATCCCTGGGATTCTCCAGGCAAGAACACTGGAGCAGGTTGCCATTTCCTTCTCCAATGCATAAAAGTAAAAAGTGAAAGTGAAGTCGCTCAGTTGTGTCCAACTAGCGATCCCATAGACTGCAGCCTACCAGCCTCCTCCATCCATGGGATTTGCCAGGCAACAGTACTGGAGTGGGGTGCCATTGCCTTCTCTGAACTGGGAGCCTACTGGGAAATAATTGTCAGACTCTTCTTCAGACTTAGCTGACCTATATGAGTAAAGAAATGAAAGAAGAAATATGGTAGAGGACTCGGTAGAGAATGGAACCAGGGAAACTCATTGCATTGAATTGTAAATAAGAGCCTGGAGACCTCTAGCAAGACCTTAGCTTTCTTCAGCCTCAGCATCTTGTTTCTATGATTTTTGGATTCTCGGGGTTTCAAATTGTTTTCCACATAGAGGAGAAACCTTTTAGCTTATTAATTCAATATATGGTAGAGGACAAAATGGACCCAGCACAAGCGGTTAAGATAGAATTATTATTTTTCAAATGTTCATACTCTTTTATTTTACCCTTGTATCTCTCCCATTGCTACACAAAATTTTCTCCTCCAACCCGAAATTGGCACTATATCTGCGAACCAGTAGGAGAAAAGAGAAAAATTAGATGTAAATGAACATAGTATGCTTTCAATTTGGACCCAACCACTTACAAGGCAGAACATGAAATTCATGGGCAAAAGAACAGTGTAGATAATTAACTGACTGGAAAAGAAGAGCAGGGAAGCGAACAGCAGAGGTGGAACTATTTCCTCATTCAGAAGAGAAGACCAAGAGGCAATCTAATCATCGTGGCCTTCAATAGGACCTACATTTTCCATCACCCAGTGAGAATTCACAGGTGGGAACTGTACATGCTGGCTGAATTATACGTGCATGAGTGCATGATCAGTTGTGTTCAACTCTTTGCGATCCCACAAACGGTAGCCTGCTAGGCTTATCTGTCCATAGGATTTTCCTGGCAAGAATGCCGCTCCTCCTCCAGGGGATCTTAAATTCATACACTGAAAGTCATAAACTTCAGTATCTCAGGATTTGACTGTATTTGGAGACAGGGTCTTTCAAGAAGCAATTGATGGAGCAATTAGAGTTCCATCAGGTGAGTGCTAATCCAATATGACCAGTCCTTATAAAAAGACAGTAGGACCTGGACGCACACGGAGGGAAGGCCACTTGAAGACAGAGGGAGAAGACAGCCATCTACGATCCAAGGAGAGAGGCCTCGGGAGAAGGAAACCAGCCCTGCCAACACCTTGATCTCTGAGTTCTAGCCTCCAGAACTGTGGGAAAATACTTTTTTGTGGTTTAAGACACCCAGGCTATAGTATTTGGTTATGGCATCCTGAGCAGACTTAGTCTGAGACCTGAAATGAGATGGTGAGGAGTAAATCCCATTCATCAGGGGACTACAGTGGGGGCTCTGGCATCAGACTGCCTGGGGTTCACTGCCTGCTCAGCCACGAACTAAATAACATGTGAGCTTAGGCCAGATGTTTAACTCCTTGGTGCCTCAGTTTCCTCCTCTACGTAATAAGGATAATAGCAATACCTTTCTTTTTTATTTTTAAAAACCTTTTTTGGCCATACTGCATGGCATGTAGAATCTGAGTTCCCTGACCAGGGAATCAAACCCTCACACCCTGAATTGGGAACATGAAGTCTTAACCACTGGAAATCCCAACAATACCTTTCTTATAGAGCAATTGTGAGGAGTGAAGGAGATAATGCCTGTCAAGTACTTAGAACAATGCCTAGAATATAGAAAATCCTCAGTAAATATTATTACAAGCCAAACAATTTCTTTCACTGAATTTTTTTTTTTTTTTTTTTTTTAATTTAAGCTAGAATTGAGTCAGGTGTCTGGGTTGATCCTGCCCGCAGGCAAAGAAATGAGTAAGATAACTTCCCATGCACTTGTCTCACTCTAAAGTTACCCAGATGTCTGAGAAAAACCTTGCTCCCTTCAGGGAAGGCTACTAATTTGAATCATTCAGTCACACACAAATTGATTACTTAGGAAAGATCAGTAAGTCAGGAATATCCATTTTTCAAAACCGCCTGTCTGTGGACTCTTTCCCACAGTTACTCTCGTTCCTCCCGCAGAGCCCACTGGAGGCATCTCAAGTTCTCACTTGCTATCCTTGTGACCACATCGTCCCTGACAGACCTCAGAAGGCAGCCACCCCTTCACTCCAAGGACAACTGAACTGATTTTACCTCCATCCTGTCCCTATGGGATGTCCAGAATCAGAGGAGGCAGGAACAGGGATTTAACCTAATGAACACCAGAATAGCACAAGCAGGAATTCATTTTCATTGATCAAGGTTGGAAGGTGGGTGCAGGGCCCTGGAAACAATACGTGGTGCTGCCTGAGCCTCATGGATGCTCTGATAACTCACCAGATACTCCCTCACTTTCAGTCACCTAGACTCCTGGCCGCCCAGCCAGGTGTCCGCCTTAGGGCCTCTGATTTGGTTGCTCCCGCTTCTGCCCTGCAATCTCTCTAGTCTCTGTCGCCCTCAGGAACCCTGGCAGGAAACCCAGCCCTCCAATTCTCAGGACTCTACTGGTAATACACAGCCTTCCATATTTGCCCAAGGAGAAGTGGAAGGCCAAAGAAACAACATTTATTTCCACATTTCCAGTGAATGCTAAAAAAAATGGCAGCTTGTCCACTCATAGGGCCCAGTGGTACCCAAGTCACCCAGGCCCAGCATCCTTGAGCAAAGAGCAAATGTGTTATCAGAGGGAGAGTTGAAAACGTTCTCTTTCCACATCCAGAGCGTCCACTTCCTTAGAGCCTGTCTAATCAGACAACCCACTGCTTCTCCAGTGTGTGCCAACTCTGTTGCTCCAGGTGGACAATTAAAATGTAGTTACATGCAAAGATGATAATTTAAAATCCATGGCTTTCCAAGTCCGTGGAAGTTGAGCACAGAAGCAAGAGGAAGAAAAAAACAAGAGAGGCGTGAAACCTTTGTGCAAGAGGAGCCCTCCATAGTTGTTCCTGTACAAGACAAACACCACCTTGCATCTCTCAGCACGCTGAGATATCAATGGCATTGGCGTATTTTCAAAGAACATTTGGGGCAATGAAAAAAGGGAAGTACAAATATTGTGACAGGTGACTCTAGCTCCTTGTCCACTAGAAACTAGGAATTCCTGAAGCATCCATTTGCTTTTTGTTCCCAGGGGAAAGAAAACAGGAATAGCCCAGTCATCACAATAGGAAGGTTTGGGCACCTTTCCATCAGATCTTTACCTTCCTCCTCCCCGTCTCTTCAAGTCTTATAAAGCACTTGTTTGGGCTTTACTGGCTTTGCTGTGTCCAATACCTTCCCCCTTGCATCGGCTGGCTCTGTTATGTTCATTTAATAAAAGGTGAGGACAGAGACCCACACTCTTACCAACCCCCAAATTATCCTCATTTCCCTGGTCCTGAATCCTTCTAGTTCCCATGGCTTGTTATATGTCATACTGAGTCGATTTACACAAATAAAACCAGCTTCTAGACTGATCAAATGGATTTAATTCTGCAAATAAAACTCCATTAGGACATTAAATTCAAATATTCCAGACTTCTGCTTTCTTCTCTCCCATCGAGACCCAGAGGCCTTCATACCGGAGACACCTCCTCAGCTCAGCATCTCTGATGCCCCCAGATCTTTCTAAAGATCTGATGACCAAGCCCAGCAACCACATCTCCCTCTCTCTCTTCTTTTATTGTGGTAAAACATACATAAAATGTACCCTTTTCCTCTTGTTCAAGTCTACAGTTCAGTGGCTTTAAGTACATTCATATTTTTGTGCAGCCTTCATTACAATCCATCCACAGAACTTTCTATCTTCCCCAACTGAAACCCTGTACCCATTAAACAATAACTCTGCAGCCCCCCACCTCTAACTCTTAGTAACCTCTATTCTACATTCTGTATCTGTGCATATAGCTACTCTATCTGCTTCCCAGGTCACACTAGTGGTTTGCCAACGCAGGAGATGTAAGAGACACGGGTTTGATCCCTAGGTCGGGAAGATCCCCCGGAGGAGGAAATGGCGACCCACTCCAGTATTCTTGCCTGGAAAATCCTATGAACAGAGGAGCCTGGTGGGCTACAGTTCATGGCATCACAAAGAGTCGGACATGACTGAAGTGACTTAGCGCTTATGTGCTTCACATAAGTGGAGTCCTACAATATTTGCCCTTTGTGACTGTTTATTTAACTTAGCACAATGTCCTCGGGCTTCCTCCATTTGTAACAGGTGTCAGAATATCCTTCTCTCTTAAGACTAACATTCCATAGTATGTATATAGCACGTTTTGTCTATCCATTTATCTCTTGATGGACATCTGTGCAGTTCCTACCTTTGGCTGTTGTGAAAAAGGCTGCTGTGAACATTGGTGTACAAACTATCTATTTGAGTCCCTGCTTTTAATTCTTTTTTTAAATTAAAATATAGATGATTTACAATGTTGTGTTAGTTTCAGATGTACAGCAGAGTGACTGAGTAATATATATATATTCACATATATATTTTTTCAGATTCTTTCCCCTTATAGGTTACTCAGTATTACAAACCATCGAGTACTGTCCCCTGTACTATATAGTAGGTCTCTGTCGGTTGCCTCTTTTATATATATTAATGTATATATGTCAATCCCAAACTCACAATTTATCCTCCCCTCCCTTTCTCCCTTTGGTAACCATAAATTCGTTTTCTATATCCGTGCGTCTATTTCTGTTTACTTTCAGTTCTTTTGGATGTCTACCTAGGAGTGAAATTGCTGGATCATATGGTAATTCTATGTTTAAATTTTTGAGAACAACCAAACTGTTAACACATTCTCTTTTAAAAAGTCCTCATCTGCAGAACCTTCCCAGGGACATAAACAGCACCATGTTTCCAGGGATTCTGAATTGGGCCTGGGATAGATGGCCTTAATGTCCTCTGTCCTTCACTCTCCTAGATCCATGCCCTCTGTGGCCCCTCCCACAGGAAGGCTGGGGACTCTTCCAGCCTTTGACATTGGCTCGGTCATGTGACTTGCTCTGGCCAAGAGGATGTCACAGACATAACACATCAGAGCTGTCTCTCTGACCCTCTGCTACCGACATGAAGAGAACATGCCCAGCTTGGCCCAGTGCTTCCAGGAGAAACAGGAGGGATTCATGACACAGAGCTAGCCTAGCCACTGGAACTGGAAGCAAAGCTCCCCCAGCTGACCTACTGCTCCTTGAGAAGAAATGATTATTGTTTTAAGCCTCTGAATTTGGGAGTAGCTTATGACAAAGTGTTATTGGGGCAAAAGTTGACAGTACAGGGATTGGTGTTTACCATTTACTATTTGGCCTAGATGTCAATGAAAATAAAATTTCTGCAGAATAAATAAATGGCATAAGAATCTCATTGGTGGGAATTCTCTGGTGGTCCAGGAGTTAAAACTCATAGCTTTCATTGCTGTTGCCTGGGTTTGGCCCTTGGTCACAGAACTAAGATCCTATAAGCCATGCATCTCGGCCACCCGAAAAAGAATCTCATTGGCTCCAGACTTTATTTTAATTCACCTGAACCTGAATTAGAAGCCAGACATCCCTACTATGTATAAAATAGATAACTAATGATGGCCTACTGTATAGCACAGGGAACTCAACTCACTGCTGTGTGGTGACCTAAATGGGAAGGAGATCTAAAGAAGAGAGGACATATGTAAACACACAGCTGATTCACTTTGCTGAACAGCAGAAACTAACACAACATTGTAAAGCAACTATACTCCAATAAAACTTAATATGGGGGGAAAGAAAAGCCAGGCATTCCCGCTGTCTCTCGACTCTCTAGGGCTGCCTGGGCGTCTTCTTGGTCTGTTCTCTACCTGATCTCTTCTTCAAGCCTTGTTAGTACCAAGCCCAGTCTGTGAAAGAATTTTAGCTTGACACAAAATGGGATATGCCAAACAGAAAACATCAGTTAAGGAACTCTTTGGAAGGTGATTAGTTGGAGCTTTCACAGTCCAAGGTGATTAGTTGGAGCTTTCAGAGTTCAAGAAATCTTCATAAATGGCCACAAAGGAGGGGGCTGCTGCTTTAGATGAGGCTCACCAGGCAGTCATTTCTCAGCAGAGTCATCACCGTTTAGCATCTGACCTCAGCAGGGCAGTTTCAGAAACTCAACTTTGTGAGTTCTCTTGAAATTAACCAATACCCGGGGAAAGTCACATAAACCAAAATATCTAGAGACTGGAAAACTAGAATGCTAGTTTATTAATTTACACACAGGAGGTTGTCCTTTCTGGGGCCTGAATAATGTACTTAAATTCTGTAGCCAGCACACCTCCTTCTTGCTATCAGCATATCTGCAAGACCAAATTATTCAGCTGAGGCTGCTGCTTGGTGAGCACAGAGTCATAACAAAGGAAGGAGGACAGTGTTGGTACATTTTTAACCCAGGCTATGGAAAATCCTTTTTAAGTATTCCCATTCCAAAATAGAACTCAATTTGGGCACTTCAGGCACCTGTCTCTTATACACATCTAGATGTGTATAAGAGACAGAAATGGGATATGCCAAACAGAAAACATCAGTTAAGGAACTCTTTGGAAGGTGATTAGTTGGAGCTTTCACAGTCCAAGGTGATTAGTTGGAGCTTTCAGAGTTCAAGAAATCTTCATAAATGGCCACAAAGGAGGGGGCTGCTGCTTTAGATGAGGCTCACCAGGCAGTCATTTCTCAGCAGAGTCATCACCGTTTAGCATCTGACCTCAGCAGGGCAGTTTCAGAAACTCAACTTTGTGAGTTCTCTTGAAATTAACCAATACCCGGGGAAAGTCACATAAACCAAAATATCTAGAGACTGGAAAACTAGAATGCTAGTTTATTAATTTACACACAGGAGGTTGTCCTTTCTGGGGCCTGAATAATGTACTTAAATTCTGTAGCCAGCACACCTCCTTCTTGCTATCAGCATATCTGCAAGACCAAATTATTCAGCTGAGGCTGCTGCTTGGTGAGCACAGAGTCATAACAAAGGAAGGAGGACAGTGTTGGTACATTTTTAACCCAGGCTATGGAAAATCCTTTTTAAGTATTCCCATTCCAAAATAGAACTCAATTCTAAGAACCAAATATTGGCATAGTGTTATCCACCTTAGGGGCTAATCCTCTAATCAAGCTAGTACTATCTTGATAAAAGTAAAAAGAATGATAAATAAAGAAATAAACCGTAAGCTCTACGTATGAAGACCTGAGCCACTTCTGGATTTCTAAAGTGAGGACACATATTTTATCATCTTTATCAAATTCCACCCATCCCACCTCTAGAATGTCTCTGGAATCCAAGTCCTCTGCCATGCCTGATGCCAGGCCACCGCAGTCTAGTCTGGGCAACACACTAGTCCCTCCCTGGTCTCCCTGCTTCCACTTTGTCCCCTCCATTCCATTCTAGAACCACATCAGAACCCCAGAGTGATTGTTCTAAATCACAACCCAGGTCACACCCTTGCTTAAAGTCCTTCAAGGTACAAATGGGTGGTATACGTATATATAATACAATATTATTCAGCCTTAAAAAGTATAGAAATAAAACTTTCCTGGCAGTGGTTAAAAATCTGCCTGCCAATGCAGGCAACCTGGTTTGGTCCTTAGTCTGGAAAGATTCTACATGCCACAGGGCAACTAAATCCATGTGCCGCAATCACTAAACCAGCGCCCCAACCACTGAACCAGTGCTCTAGAGCCCAGGCTCTGCAACATAAGAAGCCATCTCAATGAGAAGCCAGTGTGCCACAACTAAAGACTAGTCCCCACTAACTGAAGCTAGAGAAAGCCCACACATAGCAACAAAGATCCAGCCCAGACAAAAATAAATTATTAATTTTAAAAAAGAATAGACGCAAAGCATAAAGCATTACATGCTGCTGCTGCTGCTGCTGCTGCTAAGTCGCTTCAGTCATGTCCGACTCTGTGCAACCCCATAGACAGCAACCCACCAGCCCCCCACCCCCACCCCGTCCCCGGGATTCTCCAGGCAAGAACACTGGAGTGGGTTGGCATTTTCTTCTCCCATGCATGAAAGTGAAAAGTGAAAGTGAAGTCGCTCAGTCGTGTCCAACTCTTAGCGACTCCATGGACTGCAGCCTTCCAGGCTCCTCTGCCCATGGGACTTTCCAGGCAAGAGTACTGGAGTGGGTCGCCAGTGCCTTCTCCAAAAGCATTACATGAAGTGTCATATTATTATTGCTCTTGTTGCTGCTGTTCTGTGAAGTGTGAGCAGTGCCATGTAGGCTGCAGTATACTGAACTGTCAGTAAAGACTCAAATGCTCATCACAGTTTTGTCAATCAAACTACTATGCAACATTGGGAAACTAATATGGCACTCTGGACCTTGGTTTTCCTCATGCTTAAGTTAGCATCAAAGTCAGAATGACTTGAGTATGTGGACTGTATGGACAGTAACTACTGGGAGTTCCAGAAGAGGGAAAAATCAGTGAGGTTTATTCACAAGATCAGCAGAAGAAAAAACACATGAAGTAAAACACGGCCAGTAGCTCTCCTGGCAAAACAATTTTAAGAATATATCCTGTTGGGTCAGGAAGCTGATGGACACAATGTTCAAAAATCACTTATGACCAGACTAACAATAGTAACTATAGTTGCTGAATTAGAGGCACCCAGCTTCAAAAAGCCTTGGGCTCATCGAACTTTGGGGGTAAAAGTCAAGTTGACATTCAGAGCACAGGCTGAGAATAGCGTTGTTTTTCTTTGATGTTGTGTCCTTACTTTATTGATGTTAAATTTTCATTTCAATTAAAGTGTCAGGATCATGCCTCAGAACTGAACTTAGTTAAACCCCTAAACTGTTGAAATAGCCATGTTTACTTTCTCGATAATTCTCAGTTTTAAACCCTTCAACCTAAGTTGAAATCTTCAGACTCAGGTCAATTTTTCTTTTTTTTTTTTTTTAATCTTCACTCTTAATATCGGGCACTTCAGGCACTGTGGACCCTGGAGCCCTGAACTGGTAAAACTGCCCCAGTCCTTCTCACTGTGCCCTCAGCATGATTTTTTAAGACCACCCACTGTGAAATTTACAAACATTATTTTCTGCTGCAAAGCCAGAGCTCTGAGCTGTCAAAATTCATTCCTAGTTTCAAGTTCAACTCAACTCTACTTTGACAACATATTCTGTGGTGGCACTGCTGGGTAGATAAATTGTGTGAGAAATAGGACTCAGACCCTCAAAATGATTACAGGCTGGTAGCAAAGACAGAATGCTGCTGCTGCTGCTGCTAAGTCAATTCAGTCGTGTCCGACTCTGTGTGACCCCATAGATGGCAGCCCACCAGGCTTCCCCGTCCCTGGGATTCTCCAGGCAAGAACACTGGAGTGGGTTGCCATTTCCTTCTCCAATGCATGAAAGTGAAAAGTGAAAGTGAAGTCGCACAGTCGTGTCCGACTCTTAGTGACCTCATGGATTGCAGCCTACTAGGCTCCTCTGTCCATGGGATTTTCCAAGCAAGAGTACTGGAGTGAGGTGTCATTGCCTTCCCTGAAAGACAGAATAGGTACATATAAAATTATCAGAAGACAACACAGGAGGCAATATAGTTCACAGAGACACTCTGTTCCTGGAGAGATTTTAAAAGAATGCTATTAGTGACACTTAGAAAAGGCTTTACGAAAAAAGGTCAGAATTAGAGGACACCGGCACAAATGCTACACAAAAAGCAGAAGATGTGTGTTGGACGCGGTGATTACATTTCTCAGGATTCAAGAAATAGAGTTCCATCCCTGATCCCCATTCCCTGGGCTTTTGTGGACACACTATTTCTCTGATGAAGATGAGATGGTCATCTCACTGTCAGACAGAGGGACATCCTCTAACACAGGAGATTTAAAGAGATGTTGCTCATGCTGGCTCTCCTTTTGTGTGCTCAGAGGTGGGAGATATGACGCCTGACCTGTCTTGATTCATCTACATCCCTGACATGCAAAGGAACTAAGTGTCGTGTTAGTCACGCAGTCGTGTCCAACTCTTTGTGACCCCATGGTTTGTAGCCCACCAGGCTCCTCTGTCCATTGGATTTCCCAGGCAAGAATACTGCAGTGAGCTGCCATTTCCTCTACCAGGGGATCTTCCCAACCCAGGACTGAACCTGGGTCTCCTGCTTTGCAGGCAGATTCTTTACTGTCTGGGCCACCAGGGAAGCCCCAAAGGAACAAAAGGGGCAGGATATCCCCCTTCAGAGGCATGCTTGTTAAACAGAAAGCCTCAGTCAGGGCCTCAACCTACAAAAGGCAAACTTTGCCACAGATAGAATTGGGAAATCAGCTCCATCTACAGCAGTTGACTCTTACAGCCAAAAATAATCCCCACTGGGCCTGCCCCAGGCCAGATGCCCCCATGAACTGCACACTTCTGGGGCTTTTTCAAGTACAAAAAGAAGTTCTGCTTCTGGTATCGAGGAATGATCCCAACTCCACACCACATAACCTGGGGGACAGTGCAACACAAAGCTTCTTTACCATCTAAGACCATAGGCAAGCAATTCAAAAATGAATTTTTTAAAAAAACATTATGTGTATATTTGTTGATAAACCTAAGGTCAAATTACTGGCTTTCCTTGTGGCTCAGACGGTAAAGAATCTGCCTGCAATGCAGGAAATCCAGGTTTGATCCCTGGGTCAGGAAGATCCCGTGGAGAAGGAAATGGCAACCCACTTCAGTATTCCTGCCTGGAGAATTTCATGGACAGAGGAGCCTGGCGGTCTATAGTCCATGGGATTGCAAAGGTCAGACATGACTGAGAGACTAACACTTCATTTCACTTCACTTCAAGACTAAATTATAGTTACAAAGGAGAGTATGCAAGACTATGTAAGGTAATATGTTAGAACTTTATGTTCTGACAATCTCATGTAGTAAAACCATTAAAAAACAGAGGGAGCCTGGAAAGGATATAAGTAAAAAGGAAAATAAGCTCATTTATTGCCTTACAGGAATTAACTATGTAAGGAAGTAAAAGGATATTACTTTAAAATAGCTTTAGTGGAGGGAAATGGAGGGAAAAGAAGAGATTATTAGATTATTTCAGTGTTGAGTCAATAGAGAAAGAAACCCAGAGATAAAAATTCCAAATCTAGCATTTTACAAATGTGTGTGTGTGAATATGCACTCGGTTGGGTCCAATTCTTTGAAACCCCATGGACTATAGTCCACCAGGTTCTTCTGTCCATGGAATTTTCCAGGCAAGAATATTGGAGTGGTTTGCCATTTCCTTCTCCAGGGGATCTTCCCGACCCAGGGATTGAACCCACATCTCTTGTGTCCCCTGCATTGGCAGGTGGATTCTTTACCACTGTGCCACCTGAATGAGGAAACACTGAAAGCTTTCCTGCTAAATTCAGAAACAAGACAAGCACTGTCTCTTCTTTTATTTAACACTGTTTTGGAACTAATGCAATTAAATAAGAGAATGCATCTAGAGGAATAAGAATTGAAATGAAAGAGGAAAAACTATTTGCACGTGATATCATCTTGAAAATTGAAATGAATCAATGGAAAAACTACTACACATAATAAGAAAACTTAGTAAAGTAGCAGGTACTAAAATTATCTTATAAAAATAAACCCAATTAGAAGTCTAATGAGAGAGAAAAACACCTATTTCAGTGTAGCAGTATAAGATAAGAGGCCTAAATACAAACCTAAAAAAAAAAAAAAAATCCAAAATCTGTATAGGAAAATTATAAAACAATCAGAAAGAAACAAAAGTAGACTTGAACAAATGAAGTGACTCAACATCCTAAAGACGGCAGTTTTTAAAATAAGATAATTTGTAAGCATAATACAATCTCAACAAAAATACCTTTAGATATTTTTTTATCTTGAGTCAACTGGATGCAACTTGATTATAAAGTTCATTTGGAAGAATAAACAAAGATGGATCACCAGGAAAAATCTTAAAATGAAGAGCAATGGCTACATGGGTAGAAAGGGGCTAGTCACATCAGAATTCAACCCTACTCTAAACTTCTATGACAAAATGTTTTGATATTGTTATGCATGGACAGAAAATGCATATCAGGCAAATGACCCAGATGTGAACATTTTATTACCTGAATATTTAGCATTTCAAAGTGGGAAAAACAGAGTATAAGATTACTGTATAACCACAGAGGAAAAGATAAAGATCAGATCCATTGCTCATATCGCATATTCCAGAATAAATTTCAAATGGATTCTGACATTTGATGGGGAACACATGTACACCCATGGCTGATTCAAATAAAAAGCAAAAATTTTAAATTAAAAATAAATAAATAAATGTAAAAATTAAATCATATGGGTAATTGAAAAACCTATGAGTAAATTCCTCTAAAGTCTTAGAATCAGAAAAACTTTTCTGTTACTTAAAACCCAGAAGCAATAAAAATGTTGATAATTCTATTACGTAAGAAATTTTTAAAAAATATTTGCAGGGCAAAAAAAATTCTAAGAAAAGAACAAAGGCAGATGACAAAGTAGGAAAAACTATCTACAACTTATTCATAAACAAAGGCTGAATCTCCACAATATGCAAAGACTTTCTACGAATGGAGGCCTACCACACTTTAAAAGATTTAACATGTAATAAAGATAAGACAGAATGATCTCTGTTCATCTCCAAGGCAAACCATTCAATATCATGGTAATCCAACTATATGCCCCAACAAGTAACGCTGAAAAAGCTGAAGTTGAATGGTTCTATGAAGACCTATAAGACCTTTTAGAACTAACACCCAAAAAAGATGTCCTTTTCATTATAGGGAATGCAAAAGTAGGAAGTCAAGAAACACCTGGAGTAACAGGCAAATTTGGCCTTGGAATACGGAATGAAGCAGGGCAAAGACTAATAGAGTTTTGCCAAGAAAATGCACTGGTCATAGCAAACACCCTCTTCCA
>SJYX01013249.1:9868-31689 GCA_006410675.1 Oreotragus oreotragus | reverse complement strand
CGTGCTGCAATTCATGGAGTCACAAAGAATCGGACACGACTGAGCAACTGAACTGAACTGAACCTAATACAAGAGCACAGAAATATATAAAACAAGTGTTAAAGGCATAAAAGGAGAAATTGACAATACTAAAGTAACAATAGGGAACTTTAACACCCTACATATATTAATGGACAAATCATCCAGACAGAAAATCAATAAGGAAACACTGACTTTAAATGATAAAATAGATCAGTTGGATGTACTAGATATCAAAAGAACACTCTACCCAAAAACAGCAGAATAAACATTCTTTTCAAGTGCACATGGAGCAATCTCCAGGATAAATCACATACTAGGACAAAAAAACAAATCTCAACAAATTTAAGAGGACAGAAATTATAGTAAGCATTTTTCCCCCCACAACAATAGTATGCAGCTAGAAATCAACACAGGAAGAAAATGGTAAAGCTGAAACACATGGAAACGAAATAACATGCTACTAAAAATTAACTTCATGGAGCCATGTTAAAAGACACTTGCTCCTTGGCAGAAAGGCTATCACAAACCTAGACAGCATATTAAAAACAGAGTCATCACTTTGCTGACAAAGGTCCATATAGTCAAAGCTATGGTTTTTACATCAGTCATATACGGAGGTGAGAGTTGAACCATAAAGAAGGCTGAACACCAAAGAATTGATGCTTTCTAACTGTGGTGTTGGAGAAGACTTTTGAGAGACCCTTGGAGATCAAACCAGTCAATCTTCAAAGAAATCAACCCTGAATATTCATTGGAAGGACTGATGCTAAAGCTGAAGCTCCAATACTCTGGCCTCCTGATGCAAAGAGCCAACTCACTGGAAAAGACACTGATGCTGGAAAAAACTGAGGGCAGGAGGAGAAGGGCGTAACAGAGAATGATACGGTTGGATGGCATCACCAATTCAAAGGACTTGAGTTTGAGCAAACTGGGAGATAATGAAGGACAGTGGAGCTTGGCATGCTGCAGCCCAGGCAGTCACAAAGAGTCAGACATGACTTAGCAACTGAACAACAACAACAAAGATAGAACCAGAAAAATCATAGATATGATCCAGCAATTCCACCATAGGGTATATATCATAGGAAATGAAAATACTAATTCAAAAAATACATACAATGTTCATAGCAACATTATTTACAATAGTCAAGATATGGAAACAACATAAATATCCATCAACTGAAGCACAAAGAAGTTATTATATATACACACACATATNACTGGGAGGGATTGGGGGCAGGAGGAGAAGGGGACAACCGAGGATGAGATGGCTGGATGGCATCACGGACTCGATGGACATGAGTTTGGGTGAAGTCCAGGAGTTGGTGATGGACAGGGAGGCCTGCATGCTGTGATTCATGGGGTCACAAAACGTCGCACACGACTGAGTGACTGAACTGAACTGAACTGAAAGATAAGAACTGAGAGTTTATAGGAAAAAATGCAAATGGCTCCTAACCACAGGAGAAGTTGATTAGCCTCATTCATAACAAGAGCAAAGCAAATGAAAACTACACTGATATCACTCAGTCATAAAAAAAGAATGAAATTTTGCCATTTGCAACAACATGGATGGACTTGAAGGGTAGTATGTTCAATGAAATAAGTCAGAGAAAGCCAAATGCTATATGTTATCATTTATAGGTGGAATCTGAAAAACAAAACAAACTAGTGAATATAACGAAAAAAGAATAGGCTTACAGATATAGAGAACAAAGTAGTGGTTACCAGTGGGGAGAGGAGAGTGAGGAGGGGCAGTTTAGGGTAGGGGAGTAAGAGGTACTAGCTTCTATGTATAAAATAAATGGAGTACAAGCATATATAGTATAACACGGGAAATACAGCCAATATTTTATAACCGCAAATAGAGTATAATCTTTACAAATTGTGTTGTACACCAGAAACTTATATAATATTGTAAATCAACTATACATCATTAAAAAAAATTTTTTTAATTTTAAACTATACAGTGAGGTACTATCTCCCATCTGTCAGGTTGATAAAAATCTCAAGTGTGACATCATATTCTGTTGAAAAGCTAGTGGGAAGGCAAAACAACAGAACCTCTATGATAAAGAATTTGACAATATTTAGCAAAATTTCCAGAAATCAAGGAAGCTGTCGAAGACTACTAGAGTCGTGTCAAATGGATGCAGAAGCCAGCTTGAAGAGGCTCCTACTAGCCAAAGGTGGGATTATCCAATTACCAATAAGAACAATTACAGTTAATTGAAACACATTGTTTACGTCTACAATTTCATTACGGTACTTAAAAAAAAACAACCTTTATTGATCACACTTGGAAATCAACTCATTCTTTAAAAATGGGGAATAAAAGGAAAGAGCCAAGCATTTATTTTGCTTTTCCTGTAGTGAATCAGGAGACCCAGGTTCAATCCCTGGATCAGGCAGATCCCCTGGAGAAGGAAATGGCAACCCATGCCAGTATTCTTGCCTGGAGAATCCCATGGACAGAGGAGCCTGGCGGGCTACAGTCCATGGGGTTGCAAAGAGTCAGACATGACTGAGTGACTAACACTGTACAAACCGATGAGGGTAAGCTGATAAGGGAAAGTCTACATATATTAAGGGTACTAAGTCTTTGTTTGCAAATAATTTGCAAATATTTTTCTTTTTCATTTTTCTTATAGTAACTTTTTGATATGCAAGTTTTTAGATTTTTTTATGTAATAAAACATCAATTTTTCATATTGCTTCTCGGTTTTAAGTCATTGTTACAAAGGTTTACCCTGCTCCAAAATTAGAGAGGAATTCACCCATTTTTTAAAAATACTTGTATGGTTTAATTTTTTATACGTAAATCTCTGGTCCGTTTAGAATCTCTTATAGAGTCCAAGTGTCTACTGCTCTTGGAGCTCCTTTCAATCCATTTAGCAATTCAATTGCCCTTCCCTTCCATAGTCCGGGCTTTCCCAGATGGTGCTAGTGGCAAAGAACCTGCCTGCCAATGCAGGAGACTTAAGAGACCTGGGTTCACTCCCTGGGTCAGGAAGATTTCCTGGAGGAGAACATGGCAACCCACATTAGTATTCTTGCCTGGAGAATCCTATGGACAGAGGAGCCCAGCAGGCTACAGTCCACAGGGTTGCAAAGAGTCAGACACAACTGAAGTGACTTAGCACACATGCACCCATAATTCACCCAGGAGACAGGGGCACTTAGCTTTTTCACAGTAACTCCTATGTTCTAGCTTCTCTGTTCCAGCAACAACCATTTGGCTTCCATTCTCCTCCCTTCCCCCAGCTGGTCACATTTTCATCTCCTTTTGAGTGGGAAATAAATTGTGTCATCTTGCCTTTTAAAACTTCAGCTCTCTAGACTTTGGCTCTTGATATTTAAAGCCAAGAAATATATGTGTGTGTGTGTGTGTGTGTATATATATATATATATCTTTTTTTTTTTAATCTAAAGCTTCAGCTTTTAAGATTTTTGTTCATGTCGAGTAAGTTCAGATTTCATCAGAAATCCAGTGGACCTTTTTGTTCTAGCTCCATCAATCTGCTCCCTGAGAACACTGTAATAAAAGCTCTGAGTGTACTCTTAATGTGAGTGAGAAGAACAAGAAAAGGAAGTTTGGGGATAGAAGCAGGGACTCAAATTCTAAACACGGGAATTATTATATTCATCACTAGAACAACTTTGGCCCCTCCCTTCTCATGCTCATATCTGGCCCCATCCTGCTCCCTCTGAGGTTTTGTCTGCCCCCGTCCCCCAAGCCAAGACACACACCACCTTCAGAACATTGCTGACAGCCCAGTTCCTCCAAGGAATCTTCCCAGATTACCCTGCTTCACATCAGCAGCCCTTCCCACAGGATTGGTGTATCCAGAGAAGGTTTCTCTGCAAAATCATTTCAGGCCTCTGGACTTCTGCAGAGGCAGGCTGCAAGGTAACCTGTTTGCCTGTGGGCCCCTAGGCCAGCTGAGAGAAATCAAAAAGGCGGCTTTGGGACTGACAGGTTTTCTGAACATAGCAATATGAGAAGACTTAAGAAAAGAAGGAGTGAGGCCACTCCAATTTGTGTTAGTGAAAAGTGTTACAGAGCCAAGTTTGGGCCCACACACCCACACACAGTAAAGCCAATCTACTGACATTGGCTTGTGGTGAAGGACATTCTAGCATTTATTGCTGGGCACCAGTCTAGAAGTCCAGGCTTCCCTGGTGGCTAGACAGTAAAGAATCTGCCGGCAATATGGGAGACCTGGGTTCTATCCCTGGGTGGGGGAGATCCCCTGGAGGAGGGCATGGCAATCCACTCCAGTATTTCTGCCTGAAGAATCCCTATGAACAGAGGAGCCTGGCAGGCTGCTGTCCATGGGGTCACAAAGAGTAGGACTCAACTGAGTGACTAAACCCACACAATCTAGAAGCCCAGTGCTGCTGGCGCCCAAAACACCTGAACTCCCTGACGGGTTTCAGGAAAGCATTTTAAAGGCAAGGTGAAGGAGTGAAATCCCAGGTGTGTGATCAGTTCATGCACGGTGCTCTGATTGGTTGATGGTGACGTAACAGGGGATGTCAAGGAGGTTAATATATCAATCTTTAGGTACCAGTAGGTTTGGGGTCGATAAGCTCATGGTCATCAGGTAGTTAATTTCTTCCATTTGGTGGTGGTTTAGCATCTGTAAAACAACTTAGGATATGTGCATCAGATAATATTATCTAGGTGCTTCAGAGAGGAGTTAAAGCAGAGGGTATGAGGGAGAGGTCTGTCCAGTGAAGACTCCATAGGGTCCTTCTCAGTTACAAAAACAGATGGAAAGAAAGAAGAAACCTGAGAGGCGAAGGCTGACCTTGACTTGTTGCTCAAACCCTCCTCCTGTTCAGTCTCTCACATGCTCAATATTTCTGTCTTTATTTTCTATCTTGATATTAAAAATATGATTTTAAAATATATGTGTTTCTGTATAGCAAATGAGAGCATGTTTAAGTGACCCAGTTTTTATAGCTGTCTTCATGTACTTTTGACACTTCCATCATAACATAAACTATTATATTTCTGAGTNAGATCATGGCATCTGGTCCCATTACTTCATGGCAAATAGATGGGGAAACAGTGGAAACAGTGAGAGACTTCATATTTTTGGGCTCCAAAATCACTTCAGGTTTTGACTGCAGCCTTGAAATTAAAAGGTACTTACTCATTAGAAGAAAAGTTATGACCAACCTAGATAGCATATTAAAAAGTAGAGACATTACCTTGCCGACAAAGGTCCGTCTAGTCAAGGCTATGGTTTTTCCAGTAGTCATGTATGGATATGAGAGTTGGGCTATAAAGAAAGCTGAGCGCCGAAGAATTGATGCTTTTGAACTGTGGTGTTGGAGAAGACTCTTGAGAGTCTTTTGGACTGCAAGTAGATACAACCAGTTCATCCTAAAGGAAACAAGTCCTGAATATTCATTGGAAGGACCAATGACAGGGCTGAAACTCCAACACTCTGCCATCAAATGTGAAGAACTGACTCATTTGAAAAGACCCTGATAATGGGAAAGATTGAAGGCTGGAGGAGAAGAGGATGACAGAGGATGAGATGGTTGGATGGCATCACCGATTCAATGGATATAAGTTTGAGTAAACTCCAGGAGTTGATAATGGACAGGGAAGCCTGGTGTTGTGCAGTCTATGGGGTCGCAAAGAGTCAGACATGACTGAGTGACTGAACTGAACTTGTTTTCTCACGTATTTTGTGGTTTGGGGAATGTGTGTGTATGTTTTTGTTAATTTAATAAAGAGCTTATTCAGGGCTTTAAATAAATGTATTATATTTTTTGTTTTCACGTCTGATTAAAAACAATGGTATGGTGGTTAAAATGATTAATGGTGTTGATAGTAATAATGACTAATATTAATATAAATAATAATATTAGCTCTACCTACCTCATGGTGCTGTTAAATCAGGTAGGAATGTTATAAATCTAAAACATCAGAAAGATGTAAAATATTATCATTCCAATTTCTGACACACTATTAAGAATATTTTTCTTGGAAATGAATGCAAATGGGTCTAATTTCATCAATAATGTACTCTGAAAGCACAAAAACAAGCCTCTTTCTTCTTCCATGTGACAGTCCTTTGAGTTTTGGGAAATTATTCCAATGCTATTCCCAATGTTTCTCCTTTCCAGGTTAAAGGTTCTTAGAATTCTTTGTTTCCCTAATCATATGTCATGTGTCACACTGTACACTAGCATTACTGAAGGCTGAAGAATACTGCATGGCTCAGATACCTCTGCTGTCTCAGCGAGGCAAGTGGGCTCCATCTGCTCACAGGAGCCAGTGCCAGGCTACTGTCCCCCCATCCCCATGGGACCCCCCATAGCCCTAGACCTGCTTTGGCCCTAGCTTGTTCCTTCTTCTTGTAGCCCAATTAAAAGGAGCCTTAAACAGTACAAAAACCAAAAGGGTGTGAAAAACTACACCCCAAGCCTGAACACCAATGAGCTCTCACTTTAGCCTGTAGAGAGCCTATAAATTAAAATGAGAGAAGAATCATTTCCATATTAGATTTCTATAGCTTCTTTCCTCTCAAATGCTCAGGGCACGGCACTGGGAAGTTTCAATGCATTCATGTATGATTTCTGCAGTTCTTCAGGGCCTGGCTGCTCAGGGCTTGGCAAAGCCCCTTTCACTCACTCAGGCTGAGTTCTCACTCCCTTGAAATGCAACCAGGTCTTGTCTGTTGCACAGCCAGTGCCCTGTGGTACAGAGTATGGGTGGAGAAAGCCAAGACGGAGCAGAAACACAGATGGAACCTCTAGAGACAATCCAATCCCCTCTCCCGCAAAAAAAGATTCAAATGAACTTATTTACAACACAGAAACAGACTCATAGATGCAGAAAACAAACTTACTTACCAGTTATAGGGGTGGGTGGGAAAGGTGGGGATAGATTGGGAGTTTGGGATTGACATATATACACTGTTATATTTTAAACAGACAACAAGGTCCTACTGTACAGCACAGGAAACTGCTCAATATTCTATAATTCCCTAAATGGGAAAATAATTTGAAAAAGAATTGAAACATGTATAGGAAGAGAAAGAGAGAGAGAAAAAAAGGGAGGGAGGACAGAAAGAAATCCTCCCACTGAGAAACGACTTCCTCAAAGTCACAGCTAGTTAGGGACACCATTAGACATTTATTTTACTTCCTCTCATCTGAAAAACACAAGAAAATTAGGTAAGGATGCTTGCCACTCCAGAGAGAGAACTACGAGCAACAGGACATTTCTTCACAGCTATCTTACTAGCTTTTGCTGCCAAAACCTGTAAGTTTCCTAAAGAACAACCGTAATAACTAGGTGAGTACATGGATCAACTGAAGACAGAATCAAAGGGCCCAAGTTAGCTGTCAGTCATGACTTAAAAGCGTGGGACAAACAATGGTTGGGTGTTTCACAGTTGTTATGTATCAAGGAGGAAAAATAATTTGAGTGGCATGAAGGGAAGATAATTTGGCAACAGAGATGAATAAACTGAATCAAGGGAGGACAAATTAAGACTGAGCATTCGAGAATGCTGCCCAGCACAGGCTCCTTAAGTACCCTGGGCACTTTATTGCAGACAACAGTCCTTGTTCTGGTAGTAAAATGAGCTTGTCATGCTTCTGCTTCTTTGGTTTCCTTGATGATTTATAGGCTATATATATATACACACACACACACGAAGATAATGTTCAAACACTCCTACAGTCATGAAAATCCCTCCCTGAAAGCCTGTTATATCTTTTTTTTAATTAATACCCAAAGCAATTAAATCATGGCGTGCTCCCATTACCTGCCAAGTTTTGTTATTTTTAAAATACAACAACATGGTTTGGGATTCTATTATTTGGTCTATATGCAGCCTTTCAAAGATGGTTCCTCGGTTCCTCCAGACATGAACTCTCATCCAGGCAACAAAAGCAGACCTCACTTGGTGATGGCTTGCCTTTGCCTGAGAAGGCTCTCTTTCACACTGTCTGCCCTCTACTAGAAGGGGAAAAGAAGAGGACTGAAGGGATGTAATGAGCAAGATTGCCATCACACTGCAACCCACACATGTCAGCACTTGATAGCTGCCCTATCTCTAGGCTAATTTTCCTTTTGGACACTGAAGGGCTAATAGGTATGTGTAGCTTCTTGAAAAACTTTTGATTGGTCGTGGTAATAGAAGTAACAACCCAAATCATGAGCGGGTGAGCAGTGTATTGATGACTTTGAGTAGATGCAAGTCATCAGCAACAGAATCCCTGAAACTCATGGTAACAATCAGATCCAACCACACCTCAAAGGTGATTCCCAGTGCTGCGGCAGAAAAGACCTTAAAATATCTGATACCTACTCCAACAGCAAGAATTTTCAAATGACATAAACCACCTGAAGGATTTTTTTATAAAGATACGATATTCACTGATTAATGTTCATAATGAAGAGTCCACAAAATAAATAGATAAAAACTAGCCAACATCATCTCCTTTACAGAAAATCTACTTTGACAAGTTGGCACTTATCCTTAATGCTTAAATAAACACTTTCATTTCACAAGGGCACGAAGCTAAGTGCTACGGGGGACACACAAAAGTATAAGCCAATCTTGACCTCAGGACTGTTACCATTTATCAGAGAGAGAAGACAGGTGACTTCCCTGGTGGCTCAGACAGTAAAGAATTTGCCTGCAGTGCAGGAGATGCAGGTTTGATCCCTGGGTCTGGAAACTCCCCTAGAGAAGGGAATGGCAGTCCACTCCAGTATTCTTGCCTGGAGAATTCCAAGGACAGAGGAGCCTGGTGGGCTACAGTCCACGTGATTGCAAAGAGTGGGACACAACTGAGCAACTAACACTTTCACTTTTCAGAAGATAGGTACATGTGAAAAGAGAGCCACCAAAGGCAGTAAAAAAAAAAAAAAGGGCAGGGGGGCTGCATTAATGTCAAGTGAGCAAAAGCGCCAGCAGCAAACTCTAGGTAACTCACCTGTCCTGGTGATAAGGCCCTACATTCCAGAGAGCAGGAAAGTCCCCACAAGTCAAATGGAGAAAGAACAACTGAGACTATCAGGAAGTACCAAATACAGCTTCTGAGTTAGTGTAAGCTCTGTCTCCTGATACAATAAACCTACACTCACTTCACCCAACACCCAAGGGGCTAATTACTCCCCAGATGCTGGAGAGAGGGTGTCGAAGACCAGCCTCCTGCCTTGGGAAGTACAGGCTGACAGAGGAACCAGGGCACCAGAGGCCATTCTCCCTGCTGTAGGGCTGCATCAAGCTGATGATGCTGTTTCAAATGTTTGCCAAGAGCAACAGAAGGTATTTTCCCTCTTGGAATTTTTTCTCTTCCTCCCTCCACCCTGCCTCTAAGGGTAGCTCAAAAACATGACTCACAATTAGGGCGTCTGGCAGTCACTCTCTTTTCCAACTCATCCACAGTTCCCTGGGTTCCTAGGAGCTCTTTTGAGCTCTATAAGCTCACCACTGAGAGGGCACTTACGTGTGATGGGATTCATCACAGAGTACAGAATCGTAGTGAACAATCCTACTGTCTTTCAGATACTAGAACGCTTCTACAACATTTCTCCCAGATGTACATCAAACTTACTTATTGTCAGTGAACTTACCACCCATGATGGACAAGCTAGCCCATATTGGAACTGTTCTAATTGACTTTTCTCTCCCACTTGAATTTCCTTGATACTTTTTTGAGTTGCTTCTAGTCTCATCCCTTAGGTTCACCTAGATCCAGTCTACCTCCTGTTCCACAAGACAGCCCCTTGGATATTTGAAACTTCTCAAATCCTTTGAATTCTTTCTTCCACAGGATCAGCACAGATATCTCTGTTGACTATTCCAGATATCACCTGGTTTCAATCCTTTCATTTTCTCATCTAATTTCTTAATATTTTAAGAGGTCCATTTGCCTGTTTCTCTGTTTAAACCCAGCCTCTAAAAGGGAATAAAACATTCTAAACATAAACTGGCCAATGAAAAGTAAAATGGGAACTTTTCATTTTAGACTCTTAGATACTATAATTAATATAAGCTAAGACTGCATTCAGCTCTAAGCTGTGGTCACATGGCATGGCACGTGCTTATTATAAACTAAAATCCTTTAGCTGCAAGTGCTTCCCATCTGTTACTGAAATCATTGACTTTCATTTATTATGCCTCCCTCACACAGCTGGGTGTTATCCGCAAAACTACATAAGAAAGTGACATCTTTCATGCTCTTTCCACCCTTTCTACTTGACCCCCAACTAGAGACTCAAATGACTATTTCAACAATCTAGGAAAATAAACTGTTACTCCCAAGAAATCTCCCTGGGAAGATGTCACCATGGAGTTCTGAGACATAAAGGGTTCAGCAGCCTCAGAGAGCCCCGAAACTGTTCCTAATTTCCATTCTGAATCCTCCCCTCCTTTGTCCCTAAACCAATCAGAAAGCCCTGAAGAGTGGCCCCGAGATGCAAATGAACCTCTGCTATAGCTGAGGGAGAAGAAAGGAAGGAGGTTTGCATTCAACCAGCTGTTTAGTCCAGTCCCTTCTGATCACTACACTGTAAGATACTGAAGTCATGGACTATGTCCCTGTCTCTTATACACACTCTGCTTTGGCCCTAGCTTGTTCCTTCTTCTTGTAGCCCAATTAAAAGGAGCCTTAAACAGTACAAAAACCAAAAGGGTGTGAAAAACTACACCCCAAGCCTGAACACCAATGAGCTCTCACTTTAGCCTGTAGAGAGCCTATAAATTAAAATGAGAGAAGAATCATTTCCATATTAGATTTCTATAGCTTCTTTCCTCTCAAATGCTCAGGGCACGGCACTGGGAAGTTTCAATGCATTCATGTATGATTTCTGCAGTTCTTCAGGGCCCGGCTGCTCAGGGCTTGGCAAAGCCCCTTTCACTCACTCAGGCTGAGTTCTCACTCCCTTGAAATGCAACCAGGTCTTGTCTGTTGCACAGCCAGTGCCCTGTGGTACAGAGTATGGGTGGAGAAAGCCAAGACGGAGCAGAAACACAGATGGAACCTCTAGAGACAATCCAATCCCCTCTCCCGCAAAAAAAGATTCAAATGAACTTATTTACAACACAGAAACAGACTCATAGATGCAGAAAACAAACTTACTTACCAGTTATAGGGGTGGGTGGGAAAGGTGGGGATAGATTGGGAGTTTGGGATTGACATATATACACTGTTATATTTTAAACAGACAACAAGGTCCTACTGTACAGCACAGGAAACTGCTCAATATTCTATAATTCCCTAAATGGGAAAAGAATTTGAAAAAGAATTGAAACATGTATAGGAAGAGAAAGAGAGAGAGAAAAAAAGGGAGGGAGGACAGAAAGAAATCCTCACACTGAGAAACGACTTCCTCAAAGTCACAGCTAGTTAGGGACACCATTAGACATTTATTTTACTTCCTCTCATCTGAAAAACACAAGAAAATTAGGTAAGGATGCTTGCCACTCCAGAGAGAGAACTACGAGCAACAGGACATTTCTTCACAGCTATCTTACTAGCTTTTGCTGCCAAAACCTGTAAGTTTCCTAAAGAACAACCGTAATAACTAGGTGAGTACATGGATCAACTGAAGACAGAATCAAAGGGCCCGAGTTAGCTGTCAGTCATGACTTAAAAGCGTGGGACAAACAATGGTTGGGTGTTTCACAGTTGTTATGTATCAAGGAGGAAAAATAATTTGAGTGGCATGAAGGGAAGATAATTTGGCAACAGAGATGAATAAACTGAATCAAGGGAGGACAAATTAAGACTGAGCATTCGAGAATGCTGCCCAGCACAGGCTCCTTAAGTACCCTGGGCACTTTATTGCAGACAACAGTCCTTGTTCTGGTAGTAAAATGAGCTTGTCATGCTTCTGCTTCTTTGGTTTCCTTGATGATTTATAGGCTATATATATATACACACACACACACGAAGATAATGTTCAAACACTCCTACAGTCATGAAAATCCCTCCCTGAAAGCCTGTTATATCTTTTTTTTAATTAATACCCAAAGCAATTAAATCATGGCGTGCTCCCATTACCTGCCAAGTTTTGTTATTTTTAAAATACAACAACATGGTTTGGGATTCTATTATTTGGTCTATATGCAGCCTTTCAAAGATGGTTCCTCGGTTCCTCCAGACATGAACTCTCATCCAGGCAACAAAAGCAGACCTCACTTGGTGATGGCTTGCCTTTGCCTGAGAAGGCTCTCTTTCACACTGTCTGCCCTCTACTAGAAGGGGAAAAGAAGAGGACTGAAGGGATGTAATGAGCAAGATTGCCATCACACTGCAACCCACACATGTCAGCACTTGATAGCTGCCCTATCTCTAGGCTAATTTTCCTTTTGGACACTGAAGGGCTAATAGGTATGTGTAGCTTCTTGAAAAACTTTTGATTGGTCGTGGTAATAGAAGTAACAACCCAAATCATGAGCGGGTGAGCAGTGTATTGATGACTTTGAGTAGATGCAAGTCATCAGCAACAGAATCCCTGAAACTCATGGTAACAATCAGATCCAACCACACCTCAAAGGTGATTCCCAGTGCTGCGGCAGAAAAGACCTTAAAATATCTGATACCTACTCCAACAGCAAGAATTTTCAAATGACATAAACCACCTGAAGGATTTTTTTATAAAGATACGATATTCACTGATTAATGTTCATAATGAAGAGTCCACAAAATAAATAGATAAAAACTAGCCAACATCATCTCCTTTACAGAAAATCTACTTTGACAAGTTGGCACTTATCCTTAATGCTTAAATAAACACTTTCATTTCACAAGGGCACAAAGCTAAGTGCTATGGGGGACACACAAAAGTATAAGCCAATCTTGACCTCAGGACTGTTACCATTTATCAGAGAGAGAAGACAGGTGACTTCCCTGGTGGCTCAGACAGTAAAGAATTTGCCTGCAGTGCAGGAGATGCAGGTTTGATCCCTGGGTCTGGAAACTCCCCTAGAGAAGGGAATGGCAGTCCACTCCAGTATTCTTGCCTGGAGAATTCCAAGGACAGAGGAGCCTGGTGGGCTACAGTCCACGTGATTGCAAAGAGTGGGACACAACTGAGCAACTAACACTTTCACTTTTCAGAAGATAGGTACATGTGAAAAGAGAACCACCAAAGGCAGTAAAAAAAAAAAAAAGGGCAGGGGGGCTGCATTAATGTCAAGTGAGCAAAAGCGCCAGCAGCACACTCTAGGTAACTCACCTGTCCTGGTGATAAGGCCCTACATTCCAGAGAGCAGGAAAGTCCCCACAAGTCAAATGGAGAAAGAACAACTGAGACTATCAGGAAGTACCAAATACAGCTTCTGAGTTAGTGTAAGCTCTGTCTCCTGATACAATAAACCTACACTCACTTCACCCAACACCCAAGGGGCTAATTACTCCCCAGATGCTGGAGAGAGGGTGTCGAAGACCAGCCTCCTGCCTTGGGAAGTACAGGCTGACAGAGGAACCAGGGCACCAGAGGCCATTCTCCCTGCTGTAGGGCTGCATCAAGCTGATGATGCTGTTTCAAATGTTTGCCAAGAGCAACAGAAGGTATTTTCCCTCTTGGAATTTTTTCTCTTCCTCCCTCCACCCTGCCTCTAAGGGTAGCTCAAAAACATGACTCACAATTAGGGCGTCTGGCAGTCACCCTCTTTACCAACTCATCCACAGTTCCCTGGGTTCCTAGGAGCTCTTTTGAGCTCTATAAGCTCACCACTGAGAGGGCACTTACGTGTGATGGGATTCATCACAGAGTACAGAATCGTAGTGAACAATCCTACTGTCTTTCAGATACTAGAACGCTTCTACAACATTTCTCCCAGATGTACATCAAACTTACTTATTGTCAGTGAACTTACCACCCATGATGGACAAGCTAGCCCATATTGGAACTGTTCTAATTGACTTTTCTCTCCCACTTGAATTTCCTTGATACTTTTTTGAGTTGCTTCTAGTCTCATCCCTTAGGTTCACCTAGATCCAGTCTACCTCCTGTTCCACAAGACAGCCCCTTGGATATTTGAAACTTCTCAAATCCTTTGAATTCTTTCTTCCACAGGATCAGCACAGATATCTCTGTTGACTATTCCAGATATCACCTGGTTTCAATCCTTTCATTTTCTCATCTAATTTCTTAATATTTTAAGAGGTCCATTTGCCTGTTTCTCTGTTTAAACCCAGCCTCTAAAAGGGAATAAAACATTCTAAACATAAACTGGCCAATGAAAAGTAAAATGGGAACTTTTCATTTTAGACTCTTAGATACTATAATTAATATAAGCTAAGACTGCATTCAGCTCTAAGCTGTGGTCACATGGCATGGCACGTGCTTATTATAAACTAAAATCCTTTAGCTGCAAGTGCTTCCCATCTGTTACTGAAATCATTGACTTTCATTTATTATGCCTCCCTCACACAGCTGGGTGTTATCCGCAAAACTACATAAGAAAGTGACATCTTTCATGCTCTTTCCACCCTTTCTACTTGACCCCCAACTAGAGACTCAAATGACTATTTCAACAATCTAGGAAAATAAACTGTTACTCCCAAGAAATCTCCCTGGGAAGATGTCACCATGGAGTTCTGAGACATAAAGGGTTCAGCAGCCTCAGAGAGCCCCGAAACTGTTCCTAATTTCCATTCTGAATCCTCCCCTCCTTTGTCCCTAAACCAATCAGAAAGCCCTGAAGAGTGGCCCCGAGATGCAAATGAACCTCTGCTATAGCTGAGGGAGAAGAAAGGAAGGAGGTTTGCATTCAACCAGCTGTTTAGTCCAGTCCCTTCTGATCACTACACTGTAAGATACTGAAGTCATGGACTATGTCCCTGTCTCTTATACACACTCTGCTTTGGCCCTAGCTTGTTCCTTCTTCTTGTAGCCCAATTAAAAGGAGCCTTAAACAGTACAAAAACCAAAAGGGTGTGAAAAACTACACCCCAAGCCTGAACACCAATGAGCTCTCACTTTAGCCTGTAGAGAGCCTATAAATTAAAATGAGAGAAGAATCATTTCCATATTAGATTTCTATAGCTTCTTTCCTCTCAAATGCTCAGGGCACGGCACTGGGAAGTTTCAATGCATTCATGTATGATTTCTGCAGTTCTTCAGGGCCCGGCTGCTCAGGGCTTGGCAAAGCCCCTTTCACTCACTCAGGCTGAGTTCTCACTCCCTTGAAATGCAACCAGGTCTTGTCTGTTGCACAGCCAGTGCCCTGTGGTACAGAGTATGGGTGGAGAAAGCCAAGACGGAGCAGAAACACAGATAGGACTATGTCCTGTCAAGCATTGTAAGATATTAACTGAGCGAGTGAATAAATAAACGCTAACGCTTTGTTTCTCTCTCAGTGTCTAGCATTATTTCTGGGAGCGAAAATGTGTTTGGTTACCATTTTAACACATTAACCCAATGGTTACAGTCTTAAAATTTCATTACAAGTTTTTATGGTGATGATCTATTTTATGGCTTGTTTAAATAATAAGATATAAGCATAAAGTTTATTTTAAAAGCTTTTTAGTGTCAAAAGTAAATTTAAAATTAAGCTTACATGAAAGTGAAAGAAAAAGAAAGGAAAAGAAAACATAGGGCAAAATCTCCCATCACTTTGCTACAAGCCTCCTCCCACGTCTCTTTCTTTGATTGCTGCGTCAAATCCACATGCCTGGGACTGGCCTTCAAGATTTCTATTATCTGGGGTCCTCCTTTTCTCCAGTCATATTTCCCAAAGTCCAGCTTCTACTGCAGTTGGGTCAGCCTGAACTCCTGTGATGGTTGCCAGGAAATTTCTGTAGTGCAAAGAAACCTCCACCTCTTCTTCAGCATATCTTTCAAGAAAACACACAAAAACCCCCTCTGAAAGTCTCCTCTGGCTAACACCATCCCACACTGACTATCCTGTTTCTTTCCTTAAAGCATACGGACAATCTGTAAGACAGTATGTTGGTTATCTTTTTTACCAAAGAAGGTATGTGAATTCACTTTAAAAGAGTAAGATAATACTCAAATAATAAATTATCATTATGATTATATTTTATATACTTGTCTCCATTCCCCAAAGGATTCATAAGCTGCTTAAGGGTAAGAGCAGTATGCTTTATTTTGTATTCCTAGAAAATACTGGACACAACGGTTAAATAAAACGGATGCTAGATGAATAAATGAATGAATATATTTGGGCGTTTGAGTCTTTGAAGATTTCTTCATCACTAGAGCTGTCCGATGCTTTAGTGCCGAGGATAATGTTAAGCTTGGGCACAACTCATAAGTAAATGACTAGTGAAAAATTCTGCTGACCCCCAACCTTGAGAGAACACATCAATTGGTTAGCATAATAACCATTAAATATCCTTCTGTCTCTTGTCACCCTCCTGCATTTAGTCCTCTATGCTTCAATGTCTAAATAACCATTTCATCATGTCAACTCCCTGCTCAAAAACCTGAATGTAAGGGCTCCCTATTGCCTGCAATAATTCTCAATCTGCACAGCCCTAATAGAGTAGAAAGTGGGAGTTCTGTCATTTAGATCCTAAAACACATCTTAGCAGAATAGATATCACATAAGTTGGAAAAAAATTACCATGAGGAAGTGAGAAGTATTTCTGAGGAATGTGTGCTATGGACTGAATCGTATCCCATCCCCCTACCCCTCACCACCAAGTTCATATGCTGAAACTCTAACCCCCAATGTGATGGTGTTTGGAAATGCAGTCTTTCAGAGGTAATTAAGTGTAGATGAGATCATGAAGGTAGGGCTCCCATGATGGGATTAGTGTGCTTATAAAGAGAGACACCAGAGCACAACCCTGTTGTCTCTCCCTCCCTCTCCCTCTCTCTGTCACATGTGAGTGTATAGTGAGAAGGAAGTCATCTGCAAGCCACAAAGAGAGCTCTCAAGAGAACCCAACCATGGTGGCACCCTGATAATGGACTTCAGCCCCCAGAACTAAGAAAGTAAATGCACACTGTTTAAGCACTCAGTCCATGGCATTTTGTTATAGTAGCCCAAGCCAACTAGGGCAATATCTATGACCCATATTACCTATATGAAGGCACAAACAATACATGCATAACCTCATTACACAAACTCAAACACACGTAGATAAATAGTGCTCTACACTTCAGTTCCACCCATGAATAAGTAACTGCTATGGGAATTGTTCTCCTGACTAATAAATAAAATAATAAATAATTTAAAACCTAGACAAAACATGTTAAGCAACTAATTTCTGATATCAGATTATAAGCAGTGCAAGATAATGACTCTTGAAAAAGTGAAAGTTAAGTGAAAATGAAAGTCGCTCAGTCGTGTCCATCTGTTTGCTACCCCGTGGACTATACAGTCCAGGGAATTCTCCAGGCCTTTCCCTTCTCCAGGGGATCTTCTCAATCCAGGGATCGAACCCAGGCCTCCTGCATTGAGAAAAGGGATTTAAGTATGATGTTTTATATTCACCCTGACTATCCACCTGTACGCAAATTCCAAATTGCAGCACAAGGCGGAGGAATCCAAACAAAGCCTAGTGGTCTTGCTAAGTTGAGGAGACAGAGATTAAAATTTAAGAAAGCAGCTACAAGTTGCAGAGTAGAATACTGAAAATAAGGGAGCTATATGAAGCTATGTCCCTGGAAATTTGCATAGGATTCCCTCAAATCTTTGCTTGAATATTAACCTGTATATGCATAGGGTCAAGCTCCATAATGACAGGAAAGAACAATCAGCAGAGAGCTGTAAGCCAGGAAATTCCCAGAACCCAAGTAGATAAGAAAATCACTTGTTTCCATCAGCCAGAGTAGACAGATCTCACTTAATTCATAAGGCGTTCAGTAAAGTCACCAGAAGGACCTTAGCTTAGTAATATGGTAAATAGAGCCTACTAGAGAAGGGGACGACCGAGGATGAGATGGCTGGATAGCATCATGGACTCGATGGACGTGAGTCTGAGTGAACTCCGAGAGATGGTAATGAAAAGGGAGGCCTGGCGTGCTGCGATTCATGGGGTCGCAAAGAGTTGGACACGATTGAGCGACTGAACTGAATGCATACTCCAGACCTGCCTTAAAAATACTTAAAAGAAACCTTAAGAGGATCAATCTAGTCTTCAAATAACTTAAAGTAACTACAAAAAGTTTTGCCTATCAAAACAAAACCATCACTTTTTAAAGGAGTACAACAAAATCAAGCACTCAACAAAGGAAATTCATAATGCTGTTTCCACTGAAAAAAATTAGTAAAAATGTAAAAAGGTAGAAAATTGTGACTCAAAACCATGAAGAAAATCAGTCAATGGACATAAAACTAGAAATGACATATTTGATGGGAGATTTTCAGACAAGGATGTAAAACAATTATAAATCTTACAACTATGTGTAAGTATTTAAAAAAAAAACATGAACATAATGAAGAGAGGAATGGAATATATGTAAGATAACACAGATCATCTAGAGATTAAAATGAGATATTTGAAATGAAAAGTTCACTGAATGGCTTCATGAATTAAGTGAGATCTGCCCAATATCTGCATATCTGATCTAAATTTTCCAGTTAAAGGGCAGACATGTATTCAGAGAAAACCATAATTCCAAAAGATACATGCATCTCAATAGTCACTGCAGCACTATTTACAAAAGTCAGGACATGGAAGCAACCTAAATGTCCATCTACAGAGAAACGGATAAAGAAGATGTGGTACATATATAAAATGCAGTATTACTCCATCATTAAAACAGAAAAAAATAATGCAATTTGCAGCATTATGGCTGGACCCAGAGAATGTAATACTGAGCAAAGTAAGTCAGACAGAGAAAGACAACAAAAATGGTTACAAATGAACTTATCGACAAAACGGAAATAGAGTTATAGATATAGAAACCAGACTTATGATTACCAGAGGGTAAGAGTAGGGGGAGGGATAAATTGGGAGGTTGGGATTGACACATAAGCACTACTCTATACAAAATAGATAACTAATAAAGACCTACTGAATAGCACAGGAAACTACTCAGTACTCTGCAGTGATCTATATGAAAAGAATCTTTAAAAAGAGTGGATATCTGCATATGTATAACTGATTCACTTTGCTGTACACCTGAAACCAACACAGCAATTTAAATCAACTATACTCCAATAATGTGACCACTCACATAGAGCCAGACATCCTGGAATGCAAAGTCAAGTGAGCCTTAGGAAGCATCACTATGAACAAAGCTAGTGGAGGTGATGGAATTGCAGTTGAGCTACTTCAAATCCTAAAAGATGATGCCATGAAAGTGCTACACTCAATATGTCAGCAAATTTGGAAAGCTCAGCAGTGGTCACAGGACTGGAAAACGTCAGTTTTCATCCCAATCCCAAAGAAGGGCAATGCCAAAGAATGTTCAGACTACTGCACAATTGCACTCATCTCACACCCTAGCAAAGTAATGCTCAAAATTCTCCGAGCAAGGCTTCAACAATAGGTGAACCATGAACTTCCAGATGTTCAAGCTGGATTTAGAAAAGGCAGAGGAACCAGAGATCAAATCCAACATCCGTTGGATCAGATAGAAAGCAAGAGAATTCCAGAAAAACATCTACTTCTGCTTTATAGATTATGCCAAAGCCTTTGACTGTATAGATCACAACAAATTGTGTAAAATTCTTAGAGTTGGACCACCTGACCTGCCTCTTGAGAAACCTGTATGCAGGTCAGGAAGCAACAATTAGAACTGGACATGAAACAACAGACTAGTTCCAAATAGGGAAAGGAGTATGTCAAGGGTATATATTGTCACCCTGCTTATTTAACCTATATGCAGAGTACATTATGAGAAATGCTGTGCTGGAGAGAGGAGAAGGGGATGACAGAGGATGAGATGGTTGGATGGCATCACCAACTTGATGGACATGAGTCTGAGGGAGCTCCAGGAATTGGTGATGGACAGGGAAGCCTGGCATGCTGCAGTCCATGGGGTCACAAAGAGTCAGACAGGACTGAGCTACTGAACTGATACTCCAATAAATTTTTAAAAAATCTTTAAAAAGGCAGAGATTGTCACACTGAATATGAAAGCATAACCCAAGGGCATATGCCATTTAGAAGAAAACATCAAGTATAAAATCAAAGTTAAGTTAAAACTAAAATGATATTTAAAAGATATATGATGCAAATACTAACAAAAAGAAAGAGTGCCTATGTTAACATCACAAGGAATATACAAAGGATAAGGAGCCACATTTTATAATGATAGAAGGGTCATTTTCTCAAGAAGACATAATAATCCTAACTTCTAAAAGCAGAGTTTTATAATACAGGAAGCAAAACAAGAACAGAAAGGAAAAAATAGATAAGTAATTATAGGTAGAGATTTCAACAAACCTTTCTCAGTAATTGATAAAATAGACTGAAAAAATTCAGTAAAAATAAAAGCTGCTGCTGCTAAATCACTTCAGTCGTGTCCGACTCTGTGCCACCCCATAGATGGCAGCCCACCAGGCTCCTCCATCTCTGGGATTCTTCAGGCAAGAATACTGGAGTGGGTTGCCAGTTCCTTCTCCAATGCATTCAGTTCAGTTCAGTCGCTCAGTCATGTCCAATTCTTTGCAACTCCATGAATCGCAGCATGCCAGGCCTCCCTGTACATCACCAACTCCCAGAGTTCATTCAGACTCACATCCATCGAGTCCGTGATGCCATCCAGCCATCTCATCCTCGGTCGTCCCCTTCTCCTCCTGCCCCCAACCTCTCCCAGTGTTTTCCAGTGAGTCAGGTCTTCGCATGATGTGGCCAAAGTACTGGAGTTTCAGCTTTAGCATCATTCCTTCCAAAGAAATCCCAGGCCTGATCTCCTTCAGAATGGACTGGTTGGATCTCCTTGCAGTCCAAGGGACTCCCCAAGAGTCTTCTCCAACACCACAGTTCAAAAGCATCAATTCTTCAGTGCTCAGCTTTGTTCACAGTCCGACTCTCACATCCATATACGACCAGTGGAAAAACCATAGCCTTGACTAGACAGACCTTTGTTGGCAAAGTAATATCTCTGCTTTTGAATATGCTATCTAGGTTGGTCAGAACTTTCCTTCCAAGGAATAAGCGTCTTTTAATTCATGGCTGCAGTCACCATCTGCAATGATTTTGGAGCCCAAAAAAATAAAGTCTGACACTGTTTCCACTGTTTCCCCATCTATTTCCCATGAAGTGATGGGACCGGATGCCATGATCTTCGTTTTCTGAATGTTGAGCTTTAAGCCAGCTTTTTCACTCTCCTCTTTCACTTTCATCAAGATGCATGCTAAGTCACTTCAGCCGTGTCCAACTCTGTGCGACCCCACGGACAGCAGCCCACCAGGCTCCTCCGTCCTTGGGATTCTCCAGCAAGAAAAATAAAAGAGGACTTGACAAACACTTGAACCAATTTGAACTGATTGACATTTAAAAGCAGCATGTAACTCAGAGAGCTTATAGTGTTCTCTGACCACACAAAATAATCAATAATAATGGAGTAAAGACAATCTCTTTAACAAGTGGTGCTGGGAAAACTGGTCAACCACTTGTAAAAGAATGAAACTAGATCACTTTCTAACACCACACACAAAAATAAACTCAAAATGGATTAAAGATCTAAATGTAAGACCAGAAACTATAAAACTCCTAGAGGAGAACATAGGCAAAACACTCTCCAACATAAATCACAGCAGGATCCTCAATGATCCGCCTCCCAGAATACTGGAAATAAAAGCAAATATAAACAAATGGGATCTAATTAAAATTAAAAGCTTCTGCACAACAAAGGAAACTATAAGCAAGGTGAAAAGACA
>SJYX01013247.1:0-10124 GCA_006410675.1 Oreotragus oreotragus | reverse complement strand
GGGTAGCAGGAAGGGAGGGACACAGGATATGCCTGGCAGAGCCAGGTGAAAAGCTGGGGGTATGGGTGACGAGTAGATGCCTGGAAAGACAGTGATACCTAACTTGCTGTGAGTTCTTAGGCAAGTCACCTAGCCTCTCTGCCTCAGTTTGCTCATCTGTAAAGGGGAGGTGTAATAACACCGATCACATCTCATGTTGTGAAAAGTAAATGAGTTAAGAGATGGAAGACAGAGCACGTGGTACAGAGTAAGTGCTAAGTAGCAGCTGTTATGGTTAAGGTCGGGAATATTAGAAACGAGAGAAAGAAGTGAGATGCTGATGTCTGTCCAGTGGATGGGTGAGCTCTAAGTCTCCCTCATGACTTTCTCTCTTGACGTTCTTGCTCTTTTGTTTGCGGGCGTGTGGGCCAAGTCGCTTCAGTCGTGTCTGACTCTTTGTGACCCTATGGACTGTAGCCCATCAGGTTCTTCTGTCCCTGAGGTTCTTCAGGCGAGAATACTGGAGTGGTTGCTGTGCCCTCCTCCAGGGGATCTTCCTGGCCCAGGGACTGCATGCTCCTGTCTTAAGTCTCTTGCCTTGGCAGGCAGGTTCTTTACCACTAGCGCCCCCTGGGAAGTCCTTGGTCTTTTGTTTGCTATGTTTTAACTTTTTAAATAGTTAAGATACATAACATACAATTTACCATTTAAACCATTTTAAAATGGACCATTCAAGGGTATTAAGTAACTCTTTCCTTTTAACCAACCCCAATGTGCAGAGCAATTGCAGGGATAGTACAAAGGACTCCCTAGAGCCGCCACCTAGATTCACCTCATTGTGCTCCATTTGCTTCATTTGCTCTCTCTCGTTATTTACACATTGTTTCTTCCCAAATGTTAAAGAGTAATTTGAGACATCGATCCCTTTATTCCTAACTACTTACTTGTTCATAACATTGTAAATCAACTATTATGCAATTAGTAAAAACCCAAAACCTTCCCTCTTCAAAAAAAAAAAAAAAATCTTGCATACTAGGTGTGTGCTAAGTAAGCACAGGGACATTCTCTGCGCAACTAGCAAATTCAGGAATTTAATATTGATACGATACTATTACCTGATATACCTTTTACATTCAATCATCACTGATTGTCCATTAAGACCCTTTTACAGCACACCCTTCCCCCATCGCAGGATCACACATCGCCTTGAGATGTTACCTCCAGCGCCTCTTCCAAAGGAGGCTTCACCTCAGTCCTCTGAGGCTAAGTGGGGGCGGGTGAGAAAGTTCACTCCCCGTGGAGATGGATGCTGTTCACACCTGTGCATTTGCACACTGAACTCTGTCACCACCCAAGCCAGGGCACTGGATGCCAGCTCCCTGGGTCCCCGTGTTGAGAGGGGCGTGACGTAGCTTCCGGGTCTGTTTTATTAGCACTTGCATTAAAATGAGTTTGTATTTGCCTTCCCCAGTCCACACTGGTGGAAGGGACAGCTAGCCCAGCAGGTGGGAGGGGAAGAAGCAGGGCCAGCTGGGGCTTGGGGCTGCATTCAGTTCAGTACTGGGGCCTCCTAGATCATGGCATCTGGTCCCATCACTTNCTTGCATTAAAATGAGTTTGTATTTGCCTTCCCCAGTCCACACTGGTGGAAGGGACAGCTAGCCCAGCAGGTGGGAGGGGAAGAAGCAGGGCCAGCTGGGGCTTGGGGCTGCATTCAGTTCAGTACTGGGGCCTCCTAGATCATGGCATCTGGTCCCATCACTTTATGGGTAATAGATGGGGAAACAGTGGAAACAGTGTCAGACTTTATTTTTGGGGGCTCCAAAATCACTGCAGATGGTGATTGCAGCCATGAAAATAAAAGATGCTTACTCCTTGGAAGGAAAGTCATGACCAACCTAGATAGCATATTAAAAAACAGAGACATTACTTTGCCAACAAAGGTCCATCTAGTCAAAGCTATGGTTTTTCCAGTGGTCATGTATGGATGTGAGAGTTGGACTGTGAAGAAAGCTGAGCGCCGAAGAATTGATGCTTTTGAACTGTGGTGCTGGAGAAGACTCTTGAGAGTCCCTTGGACTGCAAGGAGATCCAGCCAGTCCATCCTAAAGGAGATCAGTCCTTGGTGTTGATTAGAAGGACTGATGCTGAAGCTGAAACTCCAATACTTTGGCTACCTCATGCGAAGAGTTGACTCATTGGAAAAGACCCTGATGCTGGGAGGGACTGAGGGCAAGAGGAGAAGGGGACGAGAGAGGATGAGACGGCTGGATGGCATCACCGACTTGATGGACATGGGTTTGGGTGAACTCTGGGAGCTGATGATGGACAGGGAGGCCTGGCGTGCTGCAATCTCATGGGGTCGCAAAGAGTTGGACACAACTGAGCGACGGAACCGAACCGAACTGAAGGAGTGAGGCTGGACTTTGGGACCTGCCCCAATGGTAACAGGGTACCACAGCACCTCAAGCACTGTGAGGATGTGATAGGTGTGTTCTGGACTTATGTGTGTGTATGTGTGTGTTCGTTCCAAGGCCGCTCAGGAGACAGACTTCCATCCATCCTGCAGTCTTTGGGATCTAATGCGTTTTCAGAGTTCAGATCAAAGATGGGGTGGACAGTACTGAACCTCCAGCCCATAAAGTCCGTCCGTGTTCCTCATTCACACATAATTATAGAGTGACCCAGAAGGTGCTTCTAGGATTCCAGGCAGCTTGCTTAGATTGTTCACAATATTTTCACTTTTGTGGGTAGAAGATTTAGAATACAGATTCCTGGGTTAGGAGCATTATCTCCTGTGGTCGTCATAATGGCCCCACAAAGCAGGAAATATCTCCATTATACATTATACATGAAGAAAATGAGTCTGATTTGTAGAAAAGGGAAGTTAGGAGGCCTAGGTTTGCACCCTGTCTCTTAAGGGATTTGAGATAACATAGTGCTGGCACATAGTAGGTGCATAAACGATAGATTCACATCATAGTTGCTATGGCTCATCCAAGGTCACCCTACTGGCAACGTCACACATGCACAGGCAAAGTCAGAGCACAACTGGGATCTGAGAACTCTTGATGATAAGTCCCTAGGTCTTTCTACTTTCCAATTATGTGCAAAAGAGTAATGAGAGCTCAGCCATCTCATCAAAATCAGAGCATACATACTCCATGTATTAGACAGTTATTAAACAGTCAGTCATGGGTATACTGCAAAGAGGTGGACAGGACTTAGCGACTGAACAGCTAGACAGTCTTGTGTACTGCCTCTCATGCAGTATGTACTGCATCTCAGAATGCAGGATTGAGAGAGGTTGAGAACAAGTATGTGGCCATTTGACTCAAACAGAGGCAGAAAAAAAGTAGATGATGGAGCAAGGCCATTCCAGTTCTTCAGAATTCTTTAAGAATAAAATGAGTTGTTTGCTGCCCTCATATAACCAGAGAGTAATTCTGAGACTGCCTTTGGTACCCCGAGGTCTTGTGGTTGTTTGTGAAACATCTACCTTGAATCCCCCTTCTGATATATGAAACCATTAAGTCTAGAGAGTTGGCGCCATCAGCTCATCAGTGAGTAATAGCTTGGCTTACTATGTGTCCATGTTTGGGGGATTCATATAAGACATGTCCCTGGGCTCCAAGGAGCAACCAGATCTCATTGGAGGAACAGGAGTCCTCCCTTGTGGGACTTGGCTGTGGGTTGCTCTGAACAGCAGTTGGTCAGTATGGCCTGCTGCAGACAAGGGATGGCTCTGTAGGAATAACAAGAGCTAACGTTTATTGGGTTTTCACTGCATGCCAGGAGCTAAGTGCTTTTTGTGCATTGCACCACTTAATCCTCACAAATTCCCTAGAATAGGTAAATTCTATTTTTTCTTTTCTGACCGTGCTGTGTGGCATGTGAGAACATAGTTCCCCAACCAGAGATCGAACCTGTGCCCACTGCCACTGGGAGTGCGGAGTCTTAACCACAGGACTGCCAGGGAAGTCCCAGTAAATTCTATTTTAAAATCAGTTTCATAGTCAAGGAAACTGAGGCACAGAGAACATAAGTCATTGGCTGAGTCATATAGCCAGTGGGAAGCAGAGCTAGAATTCAAATTCAAGCAGTCTGGCTCCAAAACTTTCTCATTCCCTCAACCATCTTTCTAGAGGGGCTCTGTGAATCCTTTTAGGATTAGAGACTTGGACTTTAGTGAAGCAAAATACTCAGGGGTGGGAGCGCCACAGACCTGGGCTTAGCACCACTGGTCGTGAGAGTGTAAACAACTTAGCAAATTTCTAAACCTCTGCGTTCTCCGGCTCACGGGGACAACTTCTTCATTGCAGGGTAGTGTGATGGTGAGCATGTGTTTACAGCACAGAGCAAGGGGTGTTACTGTTAGAAATGGAGGGTGGGAAGAGGGGCACAGCCTGACCAACACCCAGTATCAGGGATGAACATGAACCAGAGGGGTGGGTTGGAAGGATCCTAGAGAGGGAGCTGATTCAGTTAGACTGTCGGATTGGCTCTAACAGGTGAATGGAAATTAACACTAGCCTGAAGGATACTGCCAGGGTGTTGAGGACCTTGAAAGCTACCATAACACACCCCACAGCTCCTCCAAAGGACAGGTGTGTGGACATTGTTGACATATGGAAATGTGTGTTTGGAGGAAAAAAAAAAATAGAATGCAAAATAGTATGTACAGACAACAGCTGTGTAGATGCATCATGGTCTGCAAGCCTAGAGATCAGAAAGGCATCCCCAGTGTTGTCAGCGCTCCAGGTCACCACTCTTTCCTTATTTACTTTTCTGTAACTACCTAATGAAAACTAAGAGTGAACGGGAGGCCAGGCCAAGGGGGGTTGGCTTTTGATCTTGTGGACATCCCTGGGGAGTCATGCACAGTTTTGTTTTGTTTTGTTTTTATCTGTTTCAATTGAGATACAATTTCTATACAGTTGACTCTCATTTTTTGCAGATTCAGTATCTATAATTCGCCTACTCGCTAAAATTTATTTGTAACCCCCCAAATTAGTATTCAAGACACTTTGGCTTGAGTGGAGCAGTGAAAAGTTTGTCACCTGCTGCACAGGGAACCAGCTGAGGTCGAACAAGACATTTTGCTTCCTTGTTTCAGCCCTTGTACTGTAAATAAGCGTCCTTTTCTGTTTAGTGCCATGCTTTTCATATTTCTTTACTTTTTGTTGGTGATTTTGCTATTTAAAAATAGCCCTCAAGGACTTCCCTGGCGATCCAATGGTTAAGACTCTGTGTGTCCAATGCAGAGGGGCATGGGTTTGATCCCTGGTTGGACAACCAAGATCCCACATGTTGCATGGAATGGCTAGAAAAACATTTTTAATTTTAAAAATTAAATGAAACACCCCTAAGCACAGGGCTGATGTGCTAACATCTCTATGTGCAAGGAAGCTACGAGGTGCCTTACAGAGAAAATACGTGTGTTAGGTAAGCTTCAAAGGCGTGAGTTATGGTGCTGCTGGCCATGAGTTCAATATCAGCAAGTTAACAACAGACATTAAATATGGTGTCTTTAAAGAGAAACACGCATAAAGACAAAGTTGTGTATTGATCAGCTGATGAAGTGACTTGACCAAGATTTACAGGATCCTTACCCTGTATTTCCCTCAGGGCACGGATCCAGTTTTTACTAATTCACTGTTTGCAGCAATTTCACAGATGCTAACTACCATGAATAACAAGACTTGACTATATCATAAAATTCACCCTTTTAACTGAGCCCATATTTCAGTATACTTACAAGGTTAACCCTGTGGATTTTCCAGCAATTATAACGGCCTCACGGAGCAGCAAGTTAAGAACTGTCTTTCCCCGTCCCCTGATGGTTCTGCTCTCTTTCAGGATGCCCAGGAGAACCATGGACTGGCTGTACCCACGCCCTGTGTGCCAGACAGCTTTGCAGACAAACAAGTGACAGGTAAGAGGACCTCACGCTTGAGACTTGCCCATCTTTCTTTTTTTCCTCCTTAAGCCCAAGCATCTGGACCTCCCTCCCAGGTGGTGAGAAGCTGGAGTCCCCAGGCCTCTTGGCTGCTAGCTGCTGTGGGTGGGAGATGAGGAGAGCCAGGGCTAAGGCCCAGGGGAGGAAAGTTGGTTAGGGACGTGGCCAGAGCAGGAACAAGGGCAGCGTGAGTGATAGAAAGAACCCTGGAGTCAGGCAGCCCTGGCTTTGAATCCCAGCTCCCCCGCATATTAGCCTCGCTCCCTGGGGCAAGTCACTTAACCCCTTGCCCTCTGTATCTCCGGGAAGACAATTCCAGTTCTGGAGGCGCAAACAAAGTACTGGATAGGATGTGAGTCACTTCTTATCATATCCTTGCTCAAAACCCGCCAGTGACTTCCCTTGTCACCTAACGGAAGGGTTCTTTCCAGGACGGCCAGAATCTGGCCCCACCTGGCTTAATCTGCTGGCTTTCTCGTCTCATCCCACTCTCCTTGCTGCTCCTTCAATATCCAGGCTCATTTCCACCCTCGGACCTTTGCACTTCCTGCCGTCCAGTCTGTTCTTCCCTTGCCTTCCCTTGCACGTGTGCACAGCTCTCTCTCTCTCTCTCTCTCTCTTTCATTCTGTCTTTGCTCCAGTGTCACCTTCTCAGCCAGGTCTTCCTGGACCTCGCTATTTACATTGCACCCCCAGTACCCATCCTGGGTTTCCCCTCTGTATCACTCTTCACCTCGATGTGGTGGAAATTTACTGATATATTCATTGTCTATCTCATTGTCCCATTAAAACACAAGCTGCCAGTGGACCAGTATTTTGATTATTTTTTGGTTTGTCTTTTCTGCTGTGTCCCAGCTCTTAACACTTGGGTGCTCAATGGATGTTGTCTGGTCTTTATTTTGAAGTCAGGAAACTGGGAGGAGCCCTTCAGAGCTACCCATTCCTGGGTTTGTTTCACTCTGTGCCAGAAATTGAGAGGTGGGGGAGGCAAAGGATATGTGCCCCTCAGAGAGGAGTAACCAGAGCATCCTGGTGGTCTGCAGACACTAGGGAGGGGGCAGGGACCGGGATCGGGGGCTGGGGATTTGAGCCTCTGTGGCCAGGGTGGGGGATTCAGTATCTCTCTAGTGCCTGAGTCATCCAAGTCAATTCATTTCTACACATCCCATCCATCCGGCTGTCCAGAGTCTGTTCCAGTTCTCTGCAACGTTCTCTGGGTTCTTGGTAGATTCAGGATCTTTAGAAAGCAAGAGTTGCTCATGCAGATTTCTTCCTCCCAAACTTTTACCCAAACTTCCTCACTGAGGTGTCCAGGCCCCTACTTCCATCTATGACTTCCTATCTCTCCCAGCTTCCCATCTTATGCAGAACAAACAGTTAAGCACAGGTGGTAGTAGTCAGAGTGATTACCATTCTCTGGACCTAGCACCTGATATGGAGAAGGTGATGGCACCCCACTCCAGTACTCTTGCCTGGAAAATCCCGTGGTTGGAGGAGCCTGGTAGGCTGCAGTCCATGGGGTTGTGAAGAGTCAGACATGACTGAGCGACTTCACTTTCATTTTTCACTTTCATGCATTGGAGAAGGAAATGGCAACCCACTCCAGTGTTCTTGCCTGGAGAATCCCAGGGATGGGGGAGCTTGGTGGGCTGCCATCTATGGAGTTGCACAGAGCTGGACACGACTGAAGCGACTTAGCAGTAGCAGCAGCAACACCTGATAAGCTCTTTCCATGCTTTTACAAAAATTCTCTTAATCCTCACAACAGCTTTATGAGGCAATTGCAGACGTTATTCCCATTTTACAGATAATGAAACTGAGGCTCAGCAAGTTTACTGGGTCCAAGGCCACACATTTAGTAAGTGGAGAGCCTGGATTTGAACCCTGGCGTTTCTGGCTTTGTACCAGCTGAGGCACCTGTAAGAAACACCCGGTGCACTCCAAGGGGCTAACTGAAGAGAGTTTAGTAAAGGAATTCTATATAGGCTGTGGGAGAAGGCAATGTCACCCCACTCCAGCACTCTTGCCTGGAAAATCTCATGGATGGAGGAGCCTGGTGGGCTGCACTCCATGGGATCATGAAGCATCGGACACGACTGAGCGGCTTCACTTTCACTTTTCACTTCCATGCATGGGAGAAGGAAATGGCAACCCACTCCAGTGTTCTTGCCTGGAGAATCCCAGGGACGGGGGAGCCTGGCCGTCTATGGGGTCACACAGAGTCGGACACGACTGAAGCGACTTAGCAGCAGTAGCAGCAGCATATAGGCTGTGAGCAGGGCAGAGAAGCATGGAGCCTGAGCCTCAGAAGCCAATGGAGAAAATTCAGCACAGGCTCCAGAGGCTGTGCCAGGGACAGGCAGGGGCAGGGGTCCCTCCCTGGAAAGCAGAGGGTCCCTCCCAGGAGAGGTCAGGAGCTTGGAGACATGGCTGCTCCTCACTTGGTGTTCAAGAAACCGGCCAGCTGTTCTCTCAGGAGGTCAGCAAGCCCGCGCTGCCCACTCACCCTCCTCACCTCTGCCTCTCCCTCCTTTCAGGCACCAGCACGCTCGTCAATGGCAACCTCCGACTGTACAGCTCTGTGGGGGACCTAAGGCCTGGGCACTATGGCCAGGACTTACTCATCCCCCCACCTCCCCCGGGCCCAGCGCCGGCGCCACCCCTAGGCACTCTGCAGCCTCCAGAGTTCTCTCCGCCACCTCCACCCTCCACAGCTCCCCCGCCTCCTCCCCTGCTGGAATCACCGCCCCCACCAGATGTGTATAAGAGACAGGCTCAGGAGACAGACTTCCATCCATCCTGCAGTCTTTGGGATCTAATGCGTTTTCAGAGTTCAGATCAAAGATGGGGTGGACAGTACTGAACCTCCAGCCCATAAAGTCCGTCCGTGTTCCTCATTCACACATAATTATAGAGTGACCCAGAAGGTGCTTCTAGGATTCCAGGCAGCTTGCTTAGATTGTTCACAATATTTTCACTTTTGTGGGTAGAAGATTTAGAATACAGATTCCTGGGTTAGGAGCATTATCTCCTGTGGTCGTCATAATGGCCCCACAAAGCAGGAAATATCTCAATTATACATTATACATGAAGAAAATGAGTCTGATTTGTAGAAAAGGGAAGTTAGGAGGCCTAGGTTTGCACCCTGTCTCTTAAGGGATTTGAGATAACATAGTGCTGGCACATAGTAGGTGCATAAACGATAGATTCACATCATAGTTGCTATGGCTCATCCAAGGTCACCCTACTGGCAACGTCACACATGCACAGGCAAAGTCAGAGCACAACTGGGATCTGAGAACTCTTGATGATAAGTCCCTAGGTCTTTCTACTTTCCAATTATGTGCAAAAGAGTAATGAGAGCTCAGCCATCTCATCAAAATCAGAGCATACATACTCCATGTATTAGACAGTTATTAAACAGTCAGTCATGGGTATACTGCAAAGAGGTGGACAGGACTTAGCGACTGAACAGCTAGACAGTCTTGTGTACTGCCTCTCATGCAGTATGTACTGCATCTCAGAATGCAGGATTGAGAGAGGTTGAGAACAAGTATGTGGCCATTTGACTCAAACAGAGGCAGAAAAAAAGTAGATGATGGAGCAAGGCCATTCCAGTTCTTCAGAATTCTTTAAGAATAAAATGAGTTGTTTGCTGCCCTCATATAACCAGAGAGTAATTCTGAGACTGCCCTTGGTACCCCGAGGTCTTGTGGTTGTTTGTGAAACATCTACCTTGAATCCCCCTTCTGATATATGAAACCATTAAGTCTAGAGAGTTGGCGCCATCAGCTCATCAGTGAGTAATAGCTTGGCTTACTATGTGTCCATGTTTGGGGGATTCATATAAGACATGTCCCTGGGCTCCAAGGAGCAACCAGATCTCATTGGAGGAACAGGAGTCCTCCCTTGTGGGACTTGGCTGTGGGTTGCTCTGAACAGCAGTTGGTCAGTATGGCCTGCTGCAGACAAGGGATGGCTCTGTAGGAATAACAAGAGCTAACATTTATTGGGTTTTCACTGCATGCCAGGAGCTAAGTGCTTTTTGTGCATTGCACCACTTAATCCTCACAAATTCCCTAGAATAGGTAAATTCTATTTTTTCTTTTCTGACCGTGCTGTGTGGCATGTGAGAACATAGTTCCCCAACCAGAGATCGAACCTGTGCCCACTGCCACTGGGAGTG
>SJYX01013246.1:162843-188758 GCA_006410675.1 Oreotragus oreotragus | reverse complement strand
TCCGCTTGCAGGACGGCAGTTCCGAGCTCTCCGCGCTCGCGTGCAGCCGCGCCTTCCTCACCCGCCCCTTCGACCTTTTCGGAGACTTGAGGTTGTGACTAGACCCTCACTTGCTTTTCTGTTGGAATTTTTCCGGAAAAATGGAACCTGGCAATGTATCCTAAGAATTTTTTTGTGGGGAAAATGTTTCTCAGCAAATTTACAGCCCCCAAATTAGGTTAAATGCGTGTTCCCAATTGCTGTCATTTTGCAAAACCCAGTTTCTGTTGTAAATGGGAAGAGCTGCAGTTGGGAGCTTGCACGCACCGCGGTGTGCTCTCCGAGTCCCTTGGCCCCCAGGTTCTGAGTCCCGGGTGAGACCTGCTCAGGTGAGACCTGAGCACAGGTCACAACAGAAGAACATGCGTGCGCCCTTGGGACGACGCTGGGACCTAGTAAGCTCTAGGCACGTGTTACTGTTACGCTTGCGCTTTTGTAAAAACTCCAGTTGCGAAGTAGCCCTCTTCTTGCATTTTCTGTGTGGGCGTGTAACAGAAAGGTCTACTCCAGAATTTCTGTGATGTCTGGTTATGTCAGAGTGCAAGGCAGCCCACAGACAGAGGTCAGTGGTGCGAATCCGTGTGCAGCGTGGAGCCAGGACTGTCTTCCCCAGGGGAACTTGGAGGGTGGGAGGGAAGCCTGAGGTCAGCACTGGCTTCTCTTTGGAGGCATAGCCCAGGGACGTGATGACTTTAGGGTACTTTATCCGTGACTTTAATGAGGGTAAAGTAAATCAAGGTATAATTTCCTCCGCAGAGTATTGAAGGATGTTCGTTCCAAGATCCCTGAAAATCAAGCGGAACGCTAACGATGACAGTGGAAATTGTGTAGCCAAGAAAGTCAAACCCGAGGCAGAAGACCGGGGGCTGGATGCAGGTGGGGATGGTCTCGCTGATGTCTCGGGTACCAAAGGGGCTGCCGCAGCGGCCCACCAGGGGGCCCAGCCGCGCCCTATCCCCGGGCCTAGTGGCCCGGTGTCCGAAGGGACTCTGCCCGACTCCGAGCCAGGGACACAGGCTGGCGATCTCCCCGAAGAGCCGGTGAAGTCCTTCTCCAAAACCCAGCGGCAGGCCGAGCCCGGGGAGCCGGTATGCGTGGTGTGCGGGCGGTACGGCGAGTACGTGTGCGACGAGACGGACGAAGACGTGTGCAGCCTGGAGTGTAAAGCGAAGCACCTGCTGCAGGTGCGGGGCGCGGAAGCGGCGCCCCAGCCGAGCCGTCCCCAGAAAGCGGGCTCTGAGCCGGCGGCGCCGGGCCCTGCCCCCTACGTCTACACCGAGCACGCCTTCGTCGCGCACCTTCGGGAGGACCAGATTGAGAACCTCAGGCGGCAGCTGGGGATCACGGTCCGAGGCCGAGGCGTCCCCAGGCCCATCGTTGACTTTGAGCACTGCGGCTTCCCCGAGGCCCTAAACCGCAACCTGAAGGCCTCCGGTTACGAGGTGCCCACCCCCATCCAGATGCAGATGATTCCGGTGGGCCTTCTGGGCAGAGACGTGCTGGCCAGCGCGGACACCGGCTCCGGGAAGACGGCCGCCTTCCTGCTTCCGGTCATCCTGCGAGCTCTGTCTCAGGTGAGTCAGCGCTCACCTGGGTGAGCTCAAACAGGTGAGAGGTTATCCAGCGTCAGCCTCAAGCTTGTTAAAGAACTGGAACTGAATACCTAGACCGTTTGTAACTGGAACTCAATTGTATTATGTTGAACCAATGTCTTCACTGAAGGTCTGAAAAAAAGAAATCACTCAAAATGGTTTCTTTTTAACAAATTTTCTGTTTAAGGAACATGCATGCTTTGGCTTTGGGGGGAAAGTCCTGCTGGCCAGATGAGCTGTGATTTTGGTGTCAGTCTAGCATCCTTTGAGTTTGTGTCTTGAAATACCTGATACCAAACTCAGAAGACTATTGTGGAGTTTCAGCGTATATCATTAAGGGTGATCTCTGTTTCACCTTAAAAATGATACCACCTTGCCTTTCTCGCTTGCTTATAAGCATTCCTGCACATGATGAGACTAAAAGACATTCTGAGTGATTACCACCAAGTACTGGTGAGTTTGTGAGATTTGAAGTATGGCTAGAGGGAAGGGAGAGAGAAATAACAGGTGAAGGAAGGAGAGAGAAAGGGAATTTCAGAAAACTAAACCGTAGTAGAAGATGATGTGAGAAAAAAATAAAAAGAAGGACTAGATGGTCAAGCTATAGATGAACATCAACCCAGAACTTTGGGCTGGCCAAAATGTTTCAGTTTTTCTGTAACATCTTATGGGAAAACATAGGTGAATTTTTTGGCCAACCCAATGGAATATTTGTACACTATAAGGCTTTTGGACAAAGACAGAAGTGAATCTACAAGGCACTAAGGGGAAACCAGCAGGCAATGCTGGGCCTGACCCAGCTCTTCATTGAGACCAGCAGGCCTCTCTTCCTTGGAGGAGGATGGCCCGAGATCACACAGTCCAGCTGACAAGGAACCAAACGTCCACATTGCCGCCGTGGTTATCGCAGGCGCCTCTCCTTGGTCTTCATTTTGATGTTTCTCTGTGCACCCATGTTCCGTGGGAGATGGGTGTGGTCTCTGGGTTTTGGAGGAGCACCCTGCAGGGAGCAGGAGGCGGTTAGGCTGGTGGGATCTCTTTCCGAGGGGAGGTGCTCCTGGGATTGCCTTGCACACTGAAGTCCGCAGCAGCGGCAGCTCACCGCAGGTGCGTTTCCGTCTTTGCAGAGCAAGTTGCCGTCGGGGCTGGTCCTCACGCCCACACGGGAGCTGGCCATCCAGATCGAGCGGCAGGCCAAGGAGCTGATGAGCGGCCTGCCCTGCCTGAGGACCGCACTCCTGGTGGGGGGCCTGCCCGCGCCCCCCCAGCGGCACCGCCTGCGCCAGCGCATTCAGGTGGGCCCCCTGGACAGGGTGCCTTTGCCGAGGACCCAAGCAGTGCAGGAACCAAGGCTTTTCTCCCCAGGTGGAGCTTTAGAGTGTGGCTTTAGGTAGCCTTGAAACTCCTGTTCCGTGAGCCTTAATTTTCAGGTTGGGCTACGTGTGACAAAGGACAGGAGCACAGTTGACCGCTGTCCGATGGTCTCACATCCTTTTATCTCCTTCAGTCCCTGAACTTGCTCTTGGAGGTGGGTGGGCGTATCCCCTCTCTCCCAGTTGCCAAGATGCATCTCTGAAAAATGGGCTTCATCTCAGGATGTGGCTGGTACACATCAGAGAGTGATTCCTACGAACAAGGACGTCATCCTTCATAATCACAGTCCGGTGACAGACTCGGGGAATCCCCACCTCCTGGCTGGGATGCGTCAGGCGTGAGCGTTGCTGTCGCTCCCGAAGCCCCCAGGCTTCGGTGCCTGTCCCATCGGCTTCTTTTCATCAGGTTCAGTCATTCGTCGCCCGCAGCTGTCGTGCTTCTCGGCATCTTCAGTTTGGAACCTGTCGTTCTTTTTTNGGCGTGAGCGTTGCTGTCGCTCCCGAAGCCCCCAGGCTTCGGTGCCTGTCCCATCGGCTTCTTTTCATCAGGTTCAGTCATTCGTCGCCCGCAGCTGTCGTGCTTCTCGGCATCTTCAGTTTGGAACCTGTCGTTCTTTTTTTCTTCTGATCTCGACATTTTTAAGGATTACAAGGCCTTTGAAGAACAGCCCTCAACTGATGAGATTGGTGTTTTGTGTCTTTGATAGGAACATCACGGGAGAGGTGCTGTGTTCTCAATACATCCTTTTACGTGGCACACAGCTTCAATTTGTCCTTATCACTGTTGCTTTCATCTGTCAAGTCATAGTAAAGTTTGTGCCTTTCATATTGAATAAGTGTTTTAGGAGGAGTACTCTCAGTTGGTAGATTTTTTGAGCTTCATCAGACTCCTCACTTATTTATTCTTTTACATGGACTGATGGTTCCTTTTTATTGCTGGGATTATTATTGGGGTGTCTCACGGAGGCGCCTTAAGTCGGCTTCTGTGTCCTGTGATCATATCCCTGTCTTTGAGTCCTTTCTTACTTTTCTGCCTGAAAAACATGGCATGTCCTGAGCTCATCCTTTCTTTGCCTCTGCCCCGAACTCTCCATGGAGTCCCGGCTCCTTTGTGTAGAGAGCGGCGTTCGGAAACTGAGACCTGGGCTCTCCTTGGGCTCCTTGCTCTTGAGCTGTCATTGCTCGGGAACCTTGGGACCATGAGTTCCTGCTGATAGTTCCAGTTCTCGTTTGTCACCAGGCTCCTTTTATGCTCTGTGTTTCCATGTTTATCGCTCTGACCATGAGAAACCTGCTCTTACCCATCACGTGTTGTTCCTCTGCCTGGCCCCCTGCATGTCCCCCCGTCAGCAGTGCCTGCCTGGCCCCCCGCACGTCCCCCGTGCCCCACCTCAGCAGTGCCTTCCTCCCTGGGCGCTGCACAGCCTCGCCACCCCCTCCGTCCGGCCTCCTCCTCCCTGCCCACACCATGTCAGGCCTCGTGGACATGCACCCTCTGGAAGGAGAAGTAACAACTGTCTGTCTGCTCAGCAAAGCTCTTTGAAGAGTAAGGACAAGGCGAAGACCTACTCAGACAAACAAAACTGGGAGGGGATTGCCAGTGGACCATCTGCAGGAACTTGCAGAGGAAACCATCCTGCAGATAAGATTCCAGAGAGGAAGGCGGAGGCAGAAGGAAGCTGGTGCAGAGGCAGCAGTGGGTGTGTGGGCAGAGTAAATGCACACAGGCTGATCAGTGACCAGGAGCAAGCGTGGTGTTTAGAATACAGGGCGGATACCGTCCAGCAGCAGCGCGTAGTGCAGGCAAGATGGGATCGTGGCAACGCACTGCCCTCCACACTTCGAGAACAAGCTGAAAGTGTCCATTAACTTTATGTTAAGTTCAGACGCTTACTCCTTGGAAGGAAAGTTATGACCAACCTAGATAGCATATTGAAAAGCAGAGACATTACTTTGCCAAGAAAGGTCCGTCTAGTCAAGGCTATGGTTTTTCCAGTGGTCATGTATGGATGTGAGAGTTGGAATCTAAAGAAAGCTGAGTGCCAAAGAATTGATGCTTTTGAACTGTGGTGTTGGAGAAGACTTGAGAGTCCCTTGGACTGCAAGGAGATCCAACCAGTCCATTCTAAAGGAGATCAGCCCTGGGATTTCTTTGGAAGGAATGATGCTGAAGCTGGAACTCCAGTACTTTGGCCACCTCATGTGAAGAGTTGACTCATTGGAAAAGACTCTGATGCTGGGAGGGATTGGGGGCAGGAGAAGAAGGGGACGACCAAGGATGAGATGGCTGGATGGCATCACTGACTTCGATGGACGTGAGTCTTGAGTGAACTCCGGGAGTTGGTGATGGACAGGGAGGCCTGGTGTGCTGTGGGCATGTAAAGGACACAAGCCAAGCCAAGCCCTGTGCGCTGGGGTTACAGGCCTTTTATCACGCACAGCAGGGTTAGCACTGGGCGGTGTGGACCGGAAAAGTGGGTACAGCCGTGAGCGTGTGAGGCTATTTGCAACTCCACCAGGGTCACCCTGGCCCTCGTTTAATCCTCAGAGTGGCTGTTAGTGTTTGCCTCTTAGGATGGATGGGGGGACAAACTCAGGCTGTTACTAAATGCCCGAGCTGCCACTGCTGCCGAAGTCGGACTGAAGAGCCCCTGCTTTCTCTAACGTTTCTGTTTAGCTTTTATTTATTTATTTATTTGGCTGTGCTGGGCGTTAGCTGTGACACGTGGCTCTTGAGTCGCAGCACGTGGACCCTTAGTTCACCGTGTGGGGTCTGGCTTCCTGACGACAGGTTGAAGTTGGGTTCCTGGCACTTGGGAGCATGGAGTCTTGGCCACCAGACCATCGGGGAATTCCAGAAAGCCCCTACATGGACCACAACTTCAGCTAACATAATACCAAACTGCTAAGAGCCTTGAAGGAGAAGGCGACGGCACCCCACTCCAGTGCGCTTGCCTGGAGAATCCCATGGGCGGAGGAGCCTGGTGGGCTGCAGTCTCTGGGGTCGCCAAGAGTCGGACACGACTGAGCGACTTCCCTTTCACTTCTCACTTTCCTGCATTGGAGAAGGAAACGGCACCCCACTCCAGTGTTCTTGCCTGGAGAATCCCAGGGACGGGGGAGCCTGGTGGGCTGCCGTCTGTGGGGTCGCACAGAGTCGGATATGCCTGGAGCGAGTCAACAGCAGCAGCAGGAGCCTTGAGCCACCTTCAAGCTCGCTGTCGCCAGCCTCGTAATTTGAAAGTGAAGTGAAGGAGGTGCACTCGCTCGTGGAGCCGGATCGGGGTCGGCGTGTCTGAGGCCCCCCCAGTCTGGGCCCTGCCGCACCTTGGCCTCAGCCACAAGTTCTCCCCTCCACCATCACCTCCCTGCCCCCAGCCTCACCGCCACGATGCCCTCCCCTCCCGCTGGCCGTCCCGGTGTGCTCGTGCCCGCTAGTCCCGTGGGTGTCAGCTTGTGTCTGAGCAGGAGCCGGTTCGTCCCTCCGTTTGCAGCCTGTCCTGATCACGTGCACACGTGTTTGTTCTGTCTCTCCCTTTGTGTTGCGGCTTTGATGAGAGCCGGGCGAAGTCTGATTGACTCGTTGAGTCCTGAGTACTTGCACAGGGTCTGGCATGCCTCGGCCACTCAGTAAGTGTAGAAGGAGGCAGTAAATGAATAAACGGATGTCGTCCGACTCTCTTAATTTGCCTTTTTTTTTTTATTCAGGTTATCATAGCAACTCCTGGGCGACTTCTGGATATAATAAAGCAGAGATCTGTAGAACTCGGCAGTATAAAAATTGTAGTAGTGGATGAAGTAAGTGCTGGTGTTTAAAAACAATTTTATAGAAGTTATGAAAAGCACATTATAGTTATGTAATTGCATTGTGTACTCAACCAATTTCTCCCCCAAAGGAAAACGATTCAGGGAATTTTTTTTTTTTTTTTTTTTTTTGCAGTAGTGGTTCTTAAGCTAGTTCTTGTATCGGTTCGGTTTCGTCACTCAGTCGTGTCTGACTCTTTTTGACCCCGTGGACTGCAGCACGCCAGGCTTCCCTGTCCGTCACCAACTCCTGCAGTTCTTGCATAGACTGCAGCTAAACTGAAATTAAACCACAGCTGTCTTAATTGGGCTTGCTCGTAAACTGATGAGGTATATTATATCTGTGATAAGTTTTTTTAAACATGCTGTTTGTCATTTATCTACAAAAAGGAAGCATTGGTGCCAGTCACGATTGGCAAGAATTTTGGAAGTAGCTAACGATGCTTAGGAGGAGGAGCTTTTTAAATTTTTTCTACGTGGGTTAAACGTGTTGTTATTTGATGTTATTCCACTCTGTGGACAAGAGTGATAACACAAAACCACGTGCCCGCCAGAGGGGCAGGGCCGCCTGCCTGCGTGCTTGTTCCCTGGCAGCGACGGGACAGAGCCCTGGGGTTCCCCAGCGTGATCAGAAAATGTGGGGTGCTCGGTGCTGACCTGTGACAGCAGCCCGCCTGCCTCCGTGGCCCCAGTAATTAGCACAGCAGACGTGGGTTTGGAGCCCGTGTCCCTGGTCCGTGTCCCATCTCCTCAGCACTGTGGGGCCCTGCGTCACGCGCCTCAGGTTTTACATCTATAAAACGGGGCAGGGCCCGCCAGTGCCCGTCTCGCTAGAGTCCTCCCCTGAGATGTGCCTGGCGTCTAGGGAATGCCCAGCGCACAGGGATGGTCGGCCAGCCTTGGCGACGGGTTAAGGCTCACTGAGCGGGTGGGTGAGTGTTTCGCCCGGGCACCCTCAGGAGTGAAGTCAGATTGTCTGGGAGCGAGGGCGTCCATGCAGGTGACACCAAGGACGGCTCCCAGAAGACGAGGCCAGGTTTGGTCTTAATTCGGGGACGCCCACGTCCACCTCTTCCTCGATCTGCGCCCCCACTTGCTCTGGGCCCGAGCTCTGTCTCCCCCGGGGGCTCTGCCGCTTTTAGATAGCCTTGTGTTCATCGTGAGCAGTTAGTATCTAAAAAACACCTTAAATTTAGATAGTACTTTTAATTCTAAGAGCTTTTAAAAGTACCTATTCCCACGCTTTTCACTCCGTTAACACCCCTTCAGGGTATGTAGGAAATAGACTCATAAGTGGAAACTGAGGTGTGGAAAGAATAAGATTTTCCCAAGTTCTGGTTGATAATGGTTTCCAAAAAATGCAGTGTGGTGGGAACCAGCCATGAATATTGTGTATGTGTGGGTGTGTGTGTAAATGAAACAGAACTTTCATGAAACAGTGCTTAGCCTTGCAACATATGATTTTCCTATTCCTATATTTTTTATTCTGTTCTGTTTTATTGCTTTGAAAAAGTGCTATTCATGGTCCATTCTACAGTTTGAAAAGCAACTGTATTCTCTGAGTAATCCATGTATTAAATGCATTAAAGACAAGTTGGAAATAGGAAAAACACCTATATTCTCATTGAAATAACCAAATATAACCATGGAGATTTTATTTCTTTTTCATTTCCTTCTGGCCTTGAAAATTCAGACTTTATTCTGTAAACATTGGGAAACTTTAAAGGATTCTAAGCCTGCATGTATTATATCAGGCTCATATTCTCGACATGGAGAATAGCCTTTAAGCAAGAAGGCTGGTTCCCAGGCATTGGGGGTTGTTGAGGCAGGGTGGTGGCTGTAGGGAGGGGAGGAGACGGGAGGTAAGGGAGGTGGTGGGGTGTCAGGTCAAGGGTGATGGATGAGTTGTTTTTTTATACTTTGTTTACCAGATTTTCTGCAGTGCACTTGTTAGTATTAAAAAAAAAAAAAGATAATGGTACTAATTGCATCTTACAGAGTCAGATGAAGACTGATGATTGGCTGTAGAATTTGGGACCCAGGGAGTGATTGATGACCCAGAGGAGCTGTTGAGGGGGAGGGAGGTGAGCCCTGGACTGGACAGCTGGGGGAGGGGAGGAGACGGAGGAAAGGTGACTGGGGGCTGGGCAGCCCCTCCTGGAAGCTTAGGCGAGAAGAGAAATGGAAGGAGTCTGTTTCCTATGGTCTTATTTTTTTCTGAACCAGGAGAAGCAAGGCCATCTGCTGAGATGAGTGGGTCTCAGCAGGGTTGCTGAGGAGTGGGGGAATGTTTGCACGTGCCCTGCGGGTGCATTTTCTCTCTGCCTCATAGTTACTAGAAGCACCGAGAAGGACCACGCTGGTACTTTATATGGGCTTCCCAAGTGGTGCAGGTAAAGAATCTGCCTGCCAGTGCAGGAGACGCAAGAGACCTGAGTTCAGTCCCTGGGTCGGGAAGATCCCCTGCAGCCCACTCCATATTCTTGCCTGGGAGATCCCGTGGACAGAGGCGTCTGCCAGGCTGCATGCCGTCCGTAAGGTTACAGAAGAGTCGGGCATGACTGACTGCACACACACACTTGATATGCTTTTGCTCATTGATTCTCGCCACGTTTCTGGGAGGTAGTTACTGTTACAGTTTCACCTGTAAGAGGAAAAACTGAAGCTTAAAGCTGTTAATTAACTTGCTTGAGGTGATGCAGAGCCAGGATCAAACCCAGACCATCATGATTACTTCAGATTTTTTAAATGTTACAGAGTGAGAGATAGTAAAACAGGTCATCAAGCTTCAGTCTAACTGACAGCACATTAGTGGACACCAAAATGATTAAATATCTTATTTTTTAAAATTATAGACACCAAGGTTATATTTGAAAATCAAGATAGCTTTAATCTTTTGTTATTTTAAAATTAAAAACTTAAACATTTTTTATATTTTTTCAGCAGTACATTCATTGTTATTGAAAAACCAGCAATGCAAAGGTTTATACAGAAGTGAAAGCCTCCAAATTAAATGTTTTAATTTATTTAAAATCATATTATAAATACATGTTTGTGGTAAAAAAAAAAAAAGAGTCAAACTTTGCAAAAAAAAAAGCTATAAAATGAATTAAATTGTACCCCGAAGCCCGGCTCGGGCTTCCTTGATAGCTCAGTTGGTAGAGAATCTACCTGCAGTGCAGGAGACCCCGGTTTGATTCTTGGGTCGGGACGATCTGCTGGAGAAGGGAGAGGCGACCCACTGCGGTATTCTTGGGCTTTACTTGTGGCTCAGCTGGTAAAGAATTCGCCTGCAATGTGGGAGACCTGGGTTCGATCTCTGGGTTGGGAAGTTGCCCTGGAGAAGGGAAAGGCGACCCACTCCAGTATTCAGGCCTGGAGAATTCCATGGGGTCACAAAGAGTCGGACACGACTGAGTGACTTTCACTTTCACTTTCACAAGCCCAGCTCATAAATCTTTCCCCAGAGTTAGCAGGTAAGTTTCCCGAGGATGTATACAAATGGGCTCACGTTATGCAGTGTTCCGTCTGTATTTTCCTTCTTTCCTTCTAGCAGTGACTCACTGTCATTTAATAAAGAGCTCTCTGGTCATTTTTCATGGGACCATAACGTTGTATTGTATGGATTTCCCATAATTTATCTACCAAATCCTCTACTGATGCATATCTAAAGTCTGTGCCTTTTTTGGCCACTGTTAATATCCTTGCTCTTGAGCTGTCATTGCTCGGGAACCTTGGGACCATGAGTTCCTGCTGATAGTTCCAGTTCTCGTTTGTCACCAGGCTCCTTTTATGCTCTGTGTTTCCATGTTTATCGCTCTGACCATGAGAAACCTGCTCTTACCCATCACGTGTTGTTCCTCTGCCTGGCCCCCTGCATGTCCCCCCGTCAGCAGTGCCTGCCTGGCCCCCCGCACGTCCCCCGTGCCCCACCTCAGCAGTGCCTTCCTCCCTGGGCGCTGCACAGCCTCGCCACCCCCTCCGTCCGGCCTCCTCCTCCCTGCCCACACCATGTCAGGCCTCGTGGACATGCACCCTCTGGAAGGAGAAGTAACAACTGTCTGTCTGCTCAGCAAAGCTCTTTGAAGAGTAAGGACAAGGCGAAGACCTACTCAGACAAACAAAACTGGGAGGGGATTGCCAGTGGACCATCTGCAGGAACTTGCAGAGGAAACCATCCTGCAGATAAGATTCCAGAGAGGAAGGCGGAGGCAGAAGGAAGCTGGTGCAGAGGCAGCAGTGGGTGTGTGGGCAGAGTAAATGCACACAGGCTGATCAGTGACCAGGAGCAAGCGTGGTGTTTAGAATACAGGGCGGATACCGTCCAGCAGCAGCGCGTAGTGCAGGCAAGATGGGATCGTGGCAACGCACTGCCCTCCACACTTCGAGAACAAGCTGAAAGTGTCCATTAACTTTATGTTAAGTTCAGACGCTTACTCCTTGGAAGGAAAGTTATGACCAACCTAGATAGCATATTGAAAAGCAGAGACATTACTTTGCCAAGAAAGGTCCGTCTAGTCAAGGCTATGGTTTTTCCAGTGGTCATGTATGGATGTGAGAGTTGGAATCTAAAGAAAGCTGAGTGCCAAAGAATTGATGCTTTTGAACTGTGGTGTTGGAGAAGACTTGAGAGTCCCTTGGACTGCAAGGAGATCCAACCAGTCCATTCTAAAGGAGATCAGCCCTGGGATTTCTTTGGAAGGAATGATGCTGAAGCTGGAACTCCAGTACTTTGGCCACCTCATGTGAAGAGTTGACTCATTGGAAAAGACTCTGATGCTGGGAGGGATTGGGGGCAGGAGAAGAAGGGGACGACCAAGGATGAGATGGCTGGATGGCATCACTGACTTCGATGGACGTGAGTCTTGAGTGAACTCCGGGAGTTGGTGATGGACAGGGAGGCCTGGTGTGCTGTGGGCATGTAAAGGACACAAGCCAAGCCAAGCCCTGTGCGCTGGGGTTACAGGCCTTTTATCACGCACAGCAGGGTTAGCACTGGGCGGTGTGGACCGGAAAAGTGGGTACAGCCGTGAGCGTGTGAGGCTATTTGCAACTCCACCAGGGTCACCCTGGCCCTCGTTTAATCCTCAGAGTGGCTGTTAGTGTTTGCCTCTTAGGATGGATGGGGGGACAAACTCAGGCTGTTACTAAATGCCCGAGCTGCCACTGCTGCCGAAGTCGGACTGAAGAGCCCCTGCTTTCTCTAACGTTTCTGTTTAGCTTTTATTTATTTATTTATTTGGCTGTGCTGGGCGTTAGCTGTGACACGTGGCTCTTGAGTCGCAGCACGTGGACCCTTAGTTCACCGTGTGGGGTCTGGCTTCCTGACGACAGGTTGAAGTTGGGTTCCTGGCACTTGGGAGCATGGAGTCTTGGCCACCAGACCATCGGGGAATTCCAGAAAGCCCCTACATGGACCACAACTTCAGCTAACATAATACCAAACTGCTAAGAGCCTTGAAGGAGAAGGCGACGGCACCCCACTCCAGTGCGCTTGCCTGGAGAATCCCATGGGCGGAGGAGCCTGGTGGGCTGCAGTCTCTGGGGTCGCCAAGAGTCGGACACGACTGAGCGACTTCCCTTTCACTTCTCACTTTCCTGCATTGGAGAAGGAAACGGCACCCCACTCCAGTGTTCTTGCCTGGAGAATCCCAGGGACGGGGGAGCCTGGTGGGCTGCCGTCTGTGGGGTCGCACAGAGTCGGATATGCCTGGAGCGACTCAACAGCAGCAGCAGGAGCCTTGAGCCACCTTCAAGCTCGCTGTCGCCAGCCTCGTAATTTGAAAGTGAAGTGAAGGAGGTGCACTCGCTCGTGGAGCCGGATCGGGGTCGGCGTGTCTGAGGCCCCCCCAGTCTGGGCCCTGCCGCACCTTGGCCTCAGCCACAAGTTCTCCCCTCCACCATCACCTCCCTGCCCCCAGCCTCACCGCCACGATGCCCTCCCCTCCCGCTGGCCGTCCCGGTGTGCTCGTGCCCGCTAGTCCCGTGGGTGTCAGCTTGTGTCTGAGCAGGAGCCGGTTCGTCCCTCCGTTTGCAGCCTGTCCTGATCACGTGCACACGTGTTTGTTCTGTCTCTCCCTTTGTGTTGCGGCTTTGATGAGAGCCGGGCGAAGTCTGATTGACTCGTTGAGTCCTGAGTACTTGCACAGGGTCTGGCATGCCTCGGCCACTCAGTAAGTGTAGAAGGAGGCAGTAAATGAATAAACGGATGTCGTCCGACTCTCTTAATTTGCCTTTTTTTTTTTATTCAGGTTATCATAGCAACTCCTGGGCGACTTCTGGATATAATAAAGCAGAGATCTGTAGAACTCGGCAGTATAAAAATTGTAGTAGTGGATGAAGTAAGTGCTGGTGTTTAAAAACATAATTTTATAGAAGTTATGAAAAGCACATTATAGTTATGTAATTGCATTGTGTACTCAACCAATTTCTCCCCCAAAGGAAAACGATTCAGGGAATTTTTTTTTTTTTTTTTTTTTGGGCAGTAGTGGTTCTTAAGCTAGTTCTTGTATCGGTTCGGTTTCGTCACTCAGTCGTGTCTGACTCTTTTTGACCCCGTGGACTGCAGCACGCCAGGCTTCCCTGTCCGTCACCAACTCCTGCAGTTCTTGCATAGACTGCAGCTAAACTGAAATTAAACCACAGCTGTCTTAATTGGGCTTGCTCGTAAACTGATGAGGTATATTATATCTGTGATAAGTTTTTTTAAACATGCTGTTTGTCATTTATCTACAAAAAGGAAGCATTGGTGCCAGTCACGATTGGCAAGAATTTTGGAAGTAGCTAACGATGCTTAGGAGGAGGAGCTTTTTAAATTTTTTCTACGTGGGTTAAACGTGTTGTTATTTGATGTTATTCCACTCTGTGGACAAGAGTGATAACACAAAACCACGTGCCCGCCAGAGGGGCAGGGCCGCCTGCCTGCGTGCTTGTTCCCTGGCAGCGACGGGACAGAGCCCTGGGGTTCCCCAGCGTGATCAGAAAATGTGGGGTGCTCGGTGCTGACCTGTGACAGCAGCCCGCCTGCCTCCGTGGCCCCAGTAATTAGCACAGCAGACGTGGGTTTGGAGCCCGTGTCCCTGGTCCGTGTCCCATCTCCTCAGCACTGTGGGGCCCTGCGTCACGCGCCTCAGGTTTTACATCTATAAAACAGGGCAGGGCCTGCCAGTGCCCGTCTCTAGGCTAGAGTCCTCCCCTGAGATGTGCCTGGCGTCTAGGGAATGCCCAGCGCACAGGGATGGTCGGCCAGCCTTGGCGACGGGTTAAGGCTCACTGAGCGGGTGGGTGAGTGTTTCGCCCGGGCACCCTCAGGAGTGAAGTCAGATTGTCTGGGAGCGAGGGCGTCCATGCAGGTGACACCAAGGACGGCTCCCAGAAGACGAGGCCAGGTTTGGTCTTAATTCGGGGACGCCCACGTCCACCTCTTCCTCGATCTGCGCCCCCACTTGCTCTGGGCCCGAGCTCTGTCTCCCCCGGGGGCTCTGCCGCTTTTAGATAGCCTTGTGTTCATCGTGAGCAGTTAGTATCTAAAAAACACCTTAAATTTAGATAGTACTTTTAATTCTAAGAGCTTTTAAAAGTACCTATTCCCACGCTTTTCACTCCGTTAACACCCCTTCAGGGTATGTAGGAAATAGACTCATAAGTGGAAACTGAGGTGTGGAAAGAATAAGATTTTCCCAAGTTCTGGTTGATAATGGTTTCCAAAAAATGCAGTGTGGTGGGAACCAGCCATGAATATTGTGTATGTGTGGGTGTGTGTGTAAATGAAACAGAACTTTCATGAAACAGTGCTTAGCCTTGCAACATATGATTTTCCTATTCCTATATTTTTTATTCTGTTCTGTTTTATTGCTTTGAAAAAGTGCTATTCATGGTCCATTCTACAGTTTGAAAAGCAACTGTATTCTCTGAGTAATCCATGTATTAAATGCATTAAAGACAAGTTGGAAATAGGAAAAACACCTATATTCTCATTGAAATAACCAAATATAACCATGGAGATTTTATTTCTTTTTCATTTCCTTCTGGCCTTGAAAATTCAGACTTTATTCTGTAAACATTGGGAAACTTTAAAGGATTCTAAGCCTGCATGTATTATATCGGGCTCATATTCTCGACATGGAGAATAGCCTTTAAGCAAGAAGGCTGGTTCCCAGGCATTGGGGGTTGTTGAGGCAGGGTGGTGGCTGTAGGGAGGGGAGGAGACGGGAGGTAAGGGAGGTGGTGGGGTGTCAGGTCAAGGGTGATGGATGAGTTGTTTTTTTATACTTTGTTTACCAGATTTTCTGCAGTGCACTTGTTAGTATTAAAAAAAAAAAAGATAATGGTACTAATTGCATCTTACAGAGTCAGATGAAGACTGATGATTGGCTGTAGAATTTGGGACCCAGGGAGTGATTGATGACCCAGAGGAGCTGGTGAGGGGGAGGGAGGTGAGCCCTGGACTGGACAGCTGGGGGAGGGGAGGAGACGGAGGAAAGGTGACTGGGGGCTGGGCAGCCCCTCCTGGAAGCTTAGGCGAGAAGAGAAATGGAAGGAGTCTGTTTCCTATGGTCTTATTTTTTTCTGAACCAGGAGAAGCAAGGCCATCTGCTGAGATGAGTGGGTCTCAGCAGGGTTGCTGAGGAGTGGGGGAATGTTTGCACGTGCCCTGCGGGTGCATTTTCTCTCTGCCTCATAGTTACTAGAAGCACCGAGAAGGACCACGCTGGTACTTTATATGGGCTTCCCAAGTGGTGCAGGTAAAGAATCTGCCTGCCAGTGCAGGAGACGCAAGAGACCTGAGTTCAGTCCCTGGGTCGGGAAGATCCCCTGCAGCCCACTCCATATTCTTGCCTGGGAGATCCCGTGGACAGAGGCGTCTGCCAGGCTGCATGCCGTCCGTAAGGTTACAGAAGAGTCGGGCATGACTGACTGCACACACACACTTGATATGCTTTTGCTCATTGATTCTCGCCACGTTTCTGGGAGGTAGTTACTGTTACAGTTTCACCTGTAAGAGGAAAAACTGAAGCTTAAAGCTGTTAATTAACTTGCTTGAGGTGATGCAGAGCCAGGATCAAACCCAGACCATCATGATTACTTCAGATTTTTTAAATGTTACAGAGTGAGAGATAGTAAAACAGGTCATCAAGCTTCAGTCTAACTGACAGCACATTAGTGGACACCAAAATGATTAAATATCTTATTTTTTAAAATTATAGACACCAAGGTTATATTTGAAAATCAAGATAGCTTTAATCTTTTGTTATTTTAAAATTAAAAACTTAAACATTTTTTATATTTTTTCAGCAGTACATTCATTGTTATTGAAAAACCAGCAATGCAAAGGTTTATACAGAAGTGAAAGCCTCCAAATTAAATGTTTTAATTTATTTAAAATCATATTATAAATACATGTTTGTGGTAAAAAAAAAAAAAGAGTCAAACTTTGCAAAAAAAAAAGCTATAAAATGAATTAAATTGTACCCCGAAGCCCGGCTCGGGCTTCCTTGATAGCTCAGTTGGTAGAGAATCTACCTGCAGTGCAGGAGACCCCGGTTTGATTCTTGGGTCGGGACGATCTGCTGGAGAAGGGAGAGGCGACCCACTGCGGTATTCTTGGGCTTTACTTGTGGCTCAGCTGGTAAAGAATTCGCCTGCAATGTGGGAGACCTGGGTTCGATCTCTGGGTTGGGAAGTTGCCCTGGAGAAGGGAAAGGCGACCCACTCCAGTATTCAGGCCTGGAGAATTCCATGGGGTCACAAAGAGTCGGACACGACTGAGTGACTTTCACTTTCACTTTCACAAGCCCAGCTCATAAATCTTTCCCCAGAGTTAGCAGGTAAGTTTCCCGAGGATGTATACAAATGGGCTCACGTTATGCAGTGTTCCGTCTGTATTTTCCTTCTTTCCTTCTAGCAGTGACTCACTGTCATTTAATAAAGAGCTCTCTGGTCATTTTTCATGGGACCATAACGTTGTATTGTATGGATTTCCCATAATTTATCTACCAAATCCTCTACTGATGCATATCTAAAGTCTGTGCCTTTTTTGGCCACTGTTAATACCATAATAAAAATCTTTGTAGGGACTTATCTGGTGGTCGAGTGGTTGGGAGTGTGCCTTCCAGTGCAGGGGACGCATCTTCCACCCCTGGTCAGGAAAATAAGATCCCACCCGCTGAGGGAGTTGAGCCCGAGTGTCTCAACTAAAGAGCCCAAGGGTCACAATTAAAACATGATGCAGCCAAAAATAAATAAATCTTAGAAATCTTTGTATATCACTGTAAACATAGTTATACAAGTTTGATATAAATGTGCGTTTCCCCCAGTTAATCCTGTGCCTTTTGACGTGGTATATTTTTCCATGTAAAGAGTATTTAACGTTTTACGTCCTTAACTGTGTCCGTTTTCCTCCAGGGTGCTGGGTTTCCGTGTAAGACTGACGTGCAGTGGTTTTATTCCAGGCTGACACCATGTTAAAGATGGGCTTTCAGCAGCAAGTGCTTGACGTTCTGGAGCAGCTGCCTCACGACTGTCAGACCATCCTGGCGTCGGCCACGATCCCGGCCAGCGTGGAGCAGCTCGCCAGCCAGCTCCTGCACGACCCTGTGGCGATCACCGCCGGGGAGAGGAACCAGCCCTGCCCCAGCGTGCGCCAGATCATCCTGTGGGTGGAAGAGCCAGCCAAAAAGAAAAAACTGTTTGAAATCTTGAACGTGAGTGGGAGCTCGGCCAGCCCCGCATTGCACACGGCGTTGGCACCCGTCACAGTTCGTTCTGGAGACGGTGCTGTTCGGACGTGGCTCTGGGGGAGCCTACCCTGGGAATTGCATCACAAACTGCTTTGCTTCCTTTAGAACTCTGTGGGGTTCAGGTAGATTCTTGTGAAGGCATGCAGGGTAGACACCAGGTTAATTTTCTTCTGTTTTATAGGATAGAACTTAAAGGTCAGGGTCACTGCAGTGCTTCCCTGGCAGTCCAGGGCTTAGGACTCGTCACTCCCAACGCGGGGGCCCGGGGCTCGGGCCCTGCCTGGGAAAGTGGGGTCCACACGCCGCACGGAGTGGCTAAAAAAACCCAAAACTTAAAGACAAGTTCTTTTTTGGCTGTTCTTGTTCTGTCCTTGAGAAATAGAATTTTTTGACAGTAACTAGCTTAAGGGAGGAGAAGGCAATGGCACCCCCCTCCAGTACTCTTGCCTGGAAAATCCCATGGACAGAGGAGCCCGGTGGGCTGCAGTCCATGGGGTCGCTAAGAGTCGGACACGACTGAGCGACTTCACTTTCACTTTTCACTTTCATGCATTGGAGAAGGACATGGCAACCCACTCCAGTGTTCTTGCCTGGAGAATCCCAGGGATGGGGGAGCCTGGTGGGCTGCCGTCTGTGGGGTCGCACAGAGTCGGATACGACTGAAGCGACTTAGCAGCAGCAGCAGCAGCAGCTTAAGGGAGTGGTGTGTACTGGCCTAGTTGCCAAAAGATGCAGTGTTAAATATGGTTTGTACTGACTTACGAACAGTATTAGAAATTTTAAATTGCACTTTAAGTTGTAAAACTATTTTCGTAATGTTAACACGGTGATGGAGAAATCTGAAGGACATACACTGTTTGGCTTCTGTTTGTGCACATTTAAAAGAAAGCACTCATTTGAACAGAATGTACTTTTCCCCTCCCTGACAGTGTTGATAAACCTGTGGATAACTAGCTCATACTAGTGCTTTCAGAAAAGCATCCCATTGTAAATCATTGGGATAATGTTCAATATGTGTTGTTACTGTTTTAGGATAAGAAACTCTTTAAGCCTCCAGTGTTGGTTTTCGTGGACTGCAAGCTGGGAGCAGATCTGCTGAGTGAGGCCGTGCAGAAAGTCACGGGCCTGCAGAGCGCCTCTGTGCACTCGGATAAGGCTCAGACGGAGAGGAAGAGCACACTGGAGGTGACGCCCGGCGTTCTGGCTCATTCTCTTGCCCGTAAATCTCTTCGCCTCATTTTCAAGAGATACCATGTTATCAGCTGTTTTTTATTTTTATTTACTTACCAAAATTTTTTTCCAGCTGGTTTTAAAGCTGATCTTTTTTTTTTTTTAATGGCTCTGAAAACTTCAGGCAAGCAGTGATGAATTGTCCCTCTTGATAAGGCTTCTGTGCTTGGGAGCAATAAACCTGTTCCCTTGGAATTGTCTCCTAAATAGATTAATCATTCAGACTCTGCCGTTTGTGAAATCAGGTCACTGGACTGGGGCAGAGAGTAGTTCACTTTTGGGAAAGGTTTGCCTGAATCAATTCATAGAAAGAATTTGGGGTGGGGGTCGGAAGGAGTGGAGTGGGGGCTACCTACATTACCTCGGTTTACGAAGACCTTTACTTCCTGCTAAGGTCGTGCAGCCACAGTATTGAAGAAGGTGTGGAAAGAGAGGGCCAGCTGAACGACAGAAACCACTCTGGAGAAGCTCTGCGTAATGAGTTCTGTTGCTCTTTTGGAAAGGGGCTGCTCGGAGGAGGCTACGACGTCGTGGTGAGCACAGGGGTCCTGGGAAGAGGCCTGGACTTGGTCAGCGTCAAGCTGGTGGTCAATTTCGACATGCCCTCCAGCATGGACGAGTATGTGCATCAGGTAAAGGGTTTGCTCAGCACCACTGTCTTGCCCATGCATTTCCTTTTTTTAAGAAGATGTTTATTTTTGGCTGTGCTGGGTCTGCGTTGCTGTTCCAGCTTCTCGCATGGTGCGGCGAGCGGGGGCCTCTCCCTAGCTCCAGCCAGCGGGGGCCTCTCCCTAGCTGCGGCCAGCGGGGGCTCCTCCCTAGTTGTGAGGCATGGGGACTGCTCCCTAGGTGCAGCCTGCAGGCTCTTGGTTGCAGTGGCTTATCTCATTGCAGAGCCCAGGCTCAGAGCACAGACAGGCTCAGTAGCTGGGGCACAGGGTCTTAGCTGCCCCGTGGTGCGTGGAATCTTCTCGGAGAAGGGGTCGAGCCGTGTGTTGCAGATTCCTTACCACCAGACCACCAGGGAAGACCCTACTCAGCAAGGCTTTGTCGATGTAGTCGTGAGCTGCTGTTGTTGTTTTTTTAAAGCGGAACGTAAAACTCCATATATTTTTGCTTTTAAAATATATCTATTTAAGGACTTCCCTGGTGGTCTACTAGTTAAGACTCCGCGTTTCCACTGCAGGGGGCTCCAGTTTGATCCCTGCCTGGTTTGGGGAACTAAGATCCCACATGCTTTACAGTGCGGCCAAAAGGTAAAAAAAATAGATAAACGTATATAAGCTAAATATGTTTTTTCAGAAGAGCTGTGTGGATGCTGGGGGCTCCCCTGGTGGCTCAGGGGCCAATGCAAGAGGCATGGGTTGACCCTGGTGTGGGGAGATCCCACACACCTCAGAGCAGCAAAGCCCTTGCGCCGCACCTGTTGAGCCTGTGCTCTGGAGCCCGGGAGCTGCAGCTTCTGAGGCCTGGCGCCCTGGAGCTCCTGGTTCTCAACAGGAGAAACCAGCGCGACGAGGGCAGCCCCGCTCGGCACAGCCGGAGCAAAGCCCGTGCAGCAGCGGGACACATAGGTGCGATTTTAAAGAGTTAGTTGGAAAAAACAACCTGAAATGTTTGTTAGAAAAATTTAAGTGGTTAGCTTTTGGTTTGGTTTTATTTTCCTTGTATTTTTTGTTTTCTTCAATGAGCGTATTCAGTGGCCTTTATAAGGAGAAAAGGAGGGCTTTATTTAAAAGGTTGCTTTAAGTTGCCACATCTGGCCAAAACAAAGTTGATCTGTTGAAGCGTCTGTGTTTCAGGAATCAAGTCTTCCCTCGCCCGTCCGTGTCCCTGTTTGCTCTCGACCTTCCCCTCTCGAGGGTCTGTCCCCTCCCTTTGCTTGAGAGATAAGCGCCTCTCCTCTTTCCGCAGGAACAGGGCCTGTCTCAGCGATAAGCGCCTCCCCTCTTGCCGCAGGGACAGGCCCCCTCTCAGCGCCGTGTTACCTCGTGGGCCACTGCCTGCTTCCTTCCCAGCCTCACGTGCAGCCTCTTGGAGTCAAGCCTTTGGCTGCTGTTCTTAGAACCACCTCTGAGCGTCGCGTTTGCAGGGCTCACCCACTGAAGCCGCTTTATCCCCAAAGACTCAATCATCTGGCCATCTGCCCTCCCTCCCCCTCTGTTTCTCCACACCACCTCCTTTCCCTGTGCCTCAGAGACTTGGTTATTCCACAGGGCTGACTGTTCAAGTGACTGAAGCTCGTTTCTTTCCAGACTTTCAGTTTGATAATTTTGGATGGAAATCTGTCTGGAATGTTAAAATACTCAAGAAGCTTCTTAAACAAAGTGTGCTGGATGTAACTACATACTCACCTCTCCCTGGCCCAGGTCAGCCCTGTGGCTGGCAGTTTACCATGGGCACCGCTGTGATGGGGCGGGTGTGTCTGTGTGTGTGTGTGTGTGTGTGTGTGTGCGTGTGCGCTGTGATGGTGTGTGTGTGTGTGATGGTGTCTGTGCGCTGTGATGGTGTGTGTGTGATGGTGTGTGTATGCTGTGATGATGTGTGTATGTGTGATGGTGTGTGTGCGCTGTGATGGTGTGTGTGTGTGATGGTGTGTGTGTGTGTGTGCATGCGCCGCTGTGATACTGTGTGTATGTGTGCTGTGATGGTGTGTGTGTGCATGTGCACTGTGATGCAGTGTGTGTGTGTGTAATGGTGTGTGTGCACCGCTGTGATACTGTGTGTGCATGTGCGCTGTGATGGTGTGTGTGTGATGGTGTGTGTGCACTGCTGTGATACTGTGTGTATGTGTGTGCTGTGATGGTGTGTGTGTGTGTGCGTGTGCCGCTGTGATACTGTGTGTGTGTGTGTGTGTGTGCACACCGCTGTGATACTGTGTGTGTGTGTGCTGTGATGGTGTGTGTGTGTGTGCATGCACCGCTGTGATACTGTGTGTGTGTGTGCTGTGATGGTGTGTGTGTGTGTGCGTGCGCCGCTGTGATTGTGTGTGTGCACACTGTGATGGTGTGTGTGTGTCTGTGTGTGTGCGCTGTGATGGAGTGTGTGCACCGCTGTGATACTGTGTGTGTTGTGATGATGTGTGTATGTGTGATGGTGTGTGTGCGCTGTGATGGTGTGTGTGTGTGATGGTGTGTGTGCACTGTGATGGTGTTTGTGTGTGTGCATGTGCGCTGTGATGGTGTGTGTGTGTGTGTGTGCATGCGCCGCTGTGATACTGTGTGTGTGTGTGCTGTGATGGTGTGTGTGTGCGTGTGCACTGTGATGCAGTGTGTGTGTGTGCAATGGTGTGTGTGCACCGCTGTGATACTGTGTGTGCATGTGCACTGTGATGGTGTGTGTGTGATGGTGTGTGTGCACCGCTGTGATACTGTGTGTATGTGTGTGCTGTGATGGTGTGTGCGTGTGCCGCTGTGATACTGTGTATGTGTGTGTGTGTGTGCGTGCACACCGCTGTGATACTGTGTGTGTGTGCATGCACCGCTGTGATACTGTGTGTGTGTGTGCTGTGATGGGGTGTGTGTGTGTGTGTGTGCACACCGCTGTGATACTGTGTGTGTGTGTGCGTGCGCCGCTGTGATACTGTGTGTGTGTGCACGCTTTGATGGTGTGTGTGTGTCTGTGTGTGTGCGCTGTGATGGAGTGTGTGCACCGCTGTGATACTGTGTGTGTGCATGCGCCACTGTGATACTGTGTGTGCACGCGCATTTTCAGGCTCTTCTCCCTGGTAGGTTGTGACACAGTGTTGAGTAGCGGCCCCTCTGCTGTACACTGGGTCCCTGGTTTCCTGTTTCATGGGCATCAGCGTGTATCTGTGAACCCCAAGCTGCTCTTTTATCCCTCATCCCGCCCCCTTTCCCCTTTAGGAACCACATGCCCATCTTCTGTTAGTCTCTTTCTGTTTTGGACTTGGAGTCACTTGTATCTTTTTTTAGGTTCCGCACGTGAGTGGCATCACAGGTATTTGTCTTTGTCTGACCCTCCTCACTCAGTGCGATCATTTCTAGTTGGGTCTGTGTTGTTACACACGGCATTGAATCTTCATTCTCTTTCGTGGCTGAGGAGCATTCCATTGGGCTTCCCCGGTGGCTCAGTGGCAAAGAATCCAGCTGCCAGTGCGAGAGATGTGGGTTCGATCCCTGGGTCGGGAGGATCCTCTGGCCACCCACTCCGGTGTTCTTGCCTGGAGAATCCCGTGGACAGAGGGGCCTGGCGGGCTGCAGTCCACGGGGTCGCAGAGAGCTGGGCGCGACGGGGGGGCTGGGCAGCAACGTGTGCGCGCACCACGCCTGCACCCAGGCACCCTTCCTTCGTCGTCTTTGCCTTACCAGCGCTCATCCTAGGTGGCTTCACTAAGTGTTAATGTGTACTGAAGGGGGGTTCATGTTTGGGAGTTCGTGTAAAAAAAAAAAAAAAAATGTGTACTGAGTGCTTAGCCCAAGGCCAGGCACTGTTCTAAGCGCTTTAAAGCTTTTTCTTGTTGAATCTGGCTCGTTCTATTTCTGTGGTTGCATGGGAATGTATTACATGGGTGTCCTGTCATTTATCTAACAAATCCCTCACTGCTAGATGACCAGATGTCTCCAGTGTGTTCCTGTTAAACACCCAGGCGCTCAGCTGCCGGGGCCTCTCCTGCAAATATATCTGTAAGAGAAATCCCCAGTGGGAGGAACAATCAATTCTTTTAAATAACCTGAATATACTTCGTTTTCAATTAAGGAGCAGCAATTGACTAGGATTGTGTCTTTCTCTCCCTTTTGAATAGTTTCTCAGTATATTTGGAGACATGTCAGTTTTGTTCCTTATCATAGGTCTCCACAAATTTGTGTGTATTTAATTCTGTCAAAATAAGAAATAACTACATGCAAAAGTGGATTTGCTTCAATCTCAGACTTCAGGGCATCCAAGCGCTATGAGGAAGGCAGTCCTTTCACCCTTATTTGTAGTAGCTTTTGAAAAGTTTTTACCATAACTCATTCACAATAAGAGACATCTTTGTGTCCTTTCCTCCTTCGTGTATATACAAACACACACACACACACACACACGCTTAGCTGAAACACAAGTTTCACAGACAGTACTCTTACTGTTTTTATTTTCTATTTGGGCTGTACTAATGGCAGCCCTCTAAATTGATGTCACAGGTATATTGAGAGGACCCACTCAGCAGATGCCATCTGGACAAATATTCATCATAGTGAAGCCTCTTTAAAGCTAGTCTTCAATTTCTTTCAAGAGATGAGAGGATTTCGTGTGAGCATTTTAAAAATGTCCTTTGCATTTCATTTCAGATTGGAAGAGTGGGGCGATTAGGTCAGCATGGAACAGCGATCACTTTCATCAATAACAACTCGAAAAGACTCTTCTGGGACATTGCAAAACGCGTGAAACCCACAGGGTCCCTTCTGCCCCCACAGCTGTTAAATTCCCCTTACCTTCATGACCAGAGAAGAAAGGAGCAGCAGAAAGACAGACAGACGCAGAGCGATCTGGTTACGGGGGCCAACCTTATGGACATTATTAGAAAACACGATAGAAGTAATGCTCAGAAGTGATTTGTTACACCACCTTGAATCATTTTTATTGTGTATCGTCAGTGAAACTTCTGTACATTGTTACTGTGTGGGTTGATAAATGTGACATGTACATGAAACAAATTAACATGATGTAAAAAGTTTTAATAATTAAGTTTATACAGCTGTATTGTATTTATTTACCTTTTTAATTTTCCTAAATTAAAAACAACATCAGAAAGTGAATTACTAAATAAAAATTTTTCTCTCTGGGAAAAAGTCCTTTTTTTTTTTTTCAATCAGTATTGCTCCTAGCTATCGTCAGAAGCAGAAACCTGCATGGCCTGACTCAGATGGGGATTCTTCTGTTTCATATCCACTGTGTGCATGCATGTTGGCACCTGGATTATTGTCGAATCAATGAGTGTTAGGAAAAAGTAAATGACAAAAAAATGGAAAACTGGTCAGCGCTCCTTAAAGGAAATGTGAAGTACCTGTTTTCTCTCTGTTTCCCTTCGGCTGGGTAAACAAACGTTCATTTACCGTGGGCTGCTTAGCAAAACGGGCTTCCTGGTGGCCCTGGTGGTAGAGAGCCCTCCTGCCGGCGCAGGAGGCACAGGAGGCACAGGCTTGGTCCCTGGGTCGGGACGATCCCCGGGAGGAGGAAACGGCACCCGCTCCAGGATTCTTGCCTGGAGAACCCGTGGGCAGAGGTCTACAGTCCATGGGGTCACAAGAGTAGGACGCGACCGAAGGGCCTGGGCAGGCATGCACGCTTATTGAAATGATGAGTTACGTGAATGCTGCTTTGCAATGTAGTTTTATGTTAGTGCTATTTTGCTGGTTTAGTTGACTTATTTAAAAAGTTTAAAAATGTATCAGTGTGCTCCACACACATTCCCGGAGCTCACAGTGTGTTCTGGACGCGTGTTCAGTGCTCAGGACACAGTGGCGTTGTCCCTGCCCTCAGTGTGCAGGCTGCATCGTAAACCAGCCTTCGAGTCTGGTTGATTGAAGGCAGCCGAGGCATGGCGGCCCTCCTCTGGGGCCGAGCTCTTCACCTCTTGGTGGCACCCTCTTGAACACGAGGCCTCCCTCAGCTGATGATTTTAAACTCCGAAGGAAGGATGGAGTTTTGCTCCGATTATCAGCACTTTGTTGCTTTGAGAACTGTTAGTATCTGCATAGTTGGGTCAGTTAGACAGGGTGTTACGGAAAGGCTGGCGTTCAGGCTTTACCCTCTGCAACCTCCGAGGCGTGAGAGTGACGGGTAGAAAGCCTAGTGTCTGCCGTCTCCACCCAAGGTGAGCAGTGGGGTCACCGTCTCCCGAGTGTGCCAGCCCTCAGGACGCTCCCTCGCCCCGGCCCTCTCTCTCTGCCCACTTAAGGGAGCAGGCACGGCCGCTCTCCAGGCCCCGAGCAGGGGTCAGTGAACACGAGTGCACACCTACGGGGCCACGTCCACGCTTCGACAATGATCGCAAAGGAAGGGCAGCTTTTCATGAGGCTCAAACTTGTTGACGGATGGGAGCAGTGTGGTCAGACAAGCAAGACAGCTTTGCAAACCTTGTCTGCAGGAGACCGTCCGGAAGCGAAAGCAGTCCCTCTGGGCCACACCACCGCCT
>SJYX01013246.1:132148-161761 GCA_006410675.1 Oreotragus oreotragus | reverse complement strand
GTGCAGAGCTCGGGGGCCGGCGGCTCAGGAGGGGGCGGAGGGAGGGACCGGCCGCCTCCCGCCCCCTGCCCCACCTCTGATCCTTCTCCGGTTCCTCCCGATCCCCGACCCGATTCCTAGAATCTCAGCCTCTCACTCCTCGAGATCTCAGCTTCCCGCCTCCTCGCACCTTCCTCCCTCCTGCTGGAGGCAGGCGGCTGCGAGGCAGTCCTTCCAGACCATTGTTTTCAGTGGTCCCAGGGGTGCTCGTAATGCTTCCTAATTAAAGATGGTATTTTTCTTAAAAGGCTACCATCTCTCGTTTCATGGAAGAAAGAAGATGAACTGTAGAAGAAGGAAGGACATAGTCTCTGAATGAGAGCCAGCGCCCCCCAGGAAGGGGCAGACGGCAGCCTTACGCCGCAGAGCCATGTGGTGAAACTTTAAGTCATAGACGTTTGTGACAGATTATTATACAGTTTGAAATGTTAATAAGGGGATAACGGGTCATATGTGGTCTCAGTTGCTTTGCCCTTCTGCTAATCGTGATCTATGACCGGGACACCAAATTCACTTTTCAATTGCTTCATTGCCAGGTGGGAAGCAGACACCTCTTGTGTTTAGACACCTTGATGAAATCTAAGTGTCTTTTAGCCGCCGCAGTATGCAGCGCCGTTTCATAAGACACTTTCAAAGCCATTCTATTCATATTTCTAATATCAAGCATATTTTTAAATCAAAATTTTTTTTCTAGTAATAGACCAAGCACATTTTAAAAATCAGAATTTCTTTCCCCCAAAACCCAACCTTGTATGTGTGTGTGTGGTTTTCATAACATCTTTATGAAGAACATCACCACATACTTAAACTGTGACTCACACTGATGAATTTAATGACTCTAACTGGGCTCCATGAACCGTCATATTTTCCGATCAAACAGTACTGTCCTCTGTCGGCAGGCTGGATGTTATCCAGGTTGTGCCCTTCTGTGTCATTAACATCAACAGTCCTCATTGCCTGGCTGTATTTTCTGCTCCCCACGAACAGCACAAAGGTGGCCCCATGAACTGGGCAGGTGTGAAACCGGAGGCGGCGGGACATTCGATGACTCTGCTGGCGGCCGCAGGTAAGCTGACTCCACAGAGACGGGCCTCTTCTCTTCTCTCCCAGGTGTACGCAGAGTGACCCCAAAGGCTCTGGGGGCCCCGCCAGTGACAGTTACGGAAGCACACTCTCTTGTGGCGCTGTGGGTGTGGGGACCTGTTTTATAGCGGCACGTGTGCTGTTATTGGACAGAATTACCAGTGAAGTGAGGATAAGGCGAATGCTTACTTCTTGAGTGTCGACGGTCGTTTATAAAATGTTTGCCAACAATGATTTTAGGCGGAATGTCGCTTTCTGAAAAATTTGCATATCCTTTTTCATACTTCATCTCAGAAAGATGAACACTTGGCAACGCCTTTTGCAAATATTTTTTCCGTTAGAGAAAAGGAATTACTAACTCTGATCTTGAGCTTTACTCAGCTGTGAGATGAGAAGTTTTGCTTTAACTTTCCCTTACCTATGCGTTCTATGCTTCCTGCTTTTGTATCGCCCCTTGCCTGGAATATACCTTAGAATCCTACAGGGCGGGGGAGTCTGGAGGAGACTCGATTGGCCAGGGGTTGATCATTATTGGGACTTCCCTGATGGCTCAGATGGTAAAGCGTCTGTCTACAATGCGGAAGACCCGGGTTCAGTCCCTGGGTTGGGAAGATCCCCTGGAGAAGGAAATGGCAATCCACTCCAGGACTCTTGCCTGGAAAATCCCATGGACAGGGGAGCCTGGTAGGGTACAGTCCATGGGGTCGCAAAGAGCCGGACACGGCTGAGCGACGCCTGGTGCTGGGGACACGGAAGTTCCCCGTGGTTCGGTCTGCATTTCATGAGCCTGTAATAAATCTGTGTGAGTCCGTAAAACCTCCGGTCCTGCCCTTCGGTTTCTGCTGTAGTTGGCTTTGTTGTTCAGTCGCCCAGTTGTGTCTGACTCTTTGGGACAGATCTGTGCCGTAGTTATAGCTCTGTAATTCTCCACTGAGTCTTGGCTCAAATCTGACTTTTCTAGAGCCAAACTGGGGCTTCCCAGGTGGTGCTCGTGGCAAAGAACCCACCTGCCAATGCAAAGACTCAGGTTTGCTCCCTGGGTTGGGAAATGGCAATCTACTCCAGTGTTTTTGCCTAGAGAATCCCATGGACAGAGGAGCCTTGCAGGCTACAGTCCATGGGGTCACACAGAGTTGGACACACTGAAGTGATTTAGCACACTCAGGGCCAGACTGACAACCTTTCTTAGGAAATCCTCGTTCCAGTTTGCCTGTCGCCTGTGGTGTGGCTGCTTCCTGTGCTCCAGGTCCAGGGAGTCATCCAGACACAACAGACCTGTGGCTGCCCAGGGGAGTTTGGGATCAGCCACTGCAAAGTAACCTATATATAGAGAGAGTGGTTAAACGAGGTCCTCCTGCACAGCACAGGGAACCGTATTCAACGTCCCGTGATAAAGCATAATGGAAAAAAGTGTATGCATATGTATTGGGTACGCATGCAAAAGATCGTACACATATGCATAACTGAGGCACTTTGCAGCACAGCAGTAATTCGCACAGCGTTGTAAGTCAGCTATACTTCAATTAAAAAAATCAGGGAGTCATTATCAGCTCCTTTCTCTCTCTAGTCTCTGAATCAGCTCAGTCACCAAGTCCTTCTATTTTTTCACTTGAAATGTCCACATTCACATGCTGCCTGGAAGCCGGGGGAAGCCATCACCTCAAGTCCAAATCTAGCCGCTTCTGAGCTGGATGAGCTCATTCTAGGAACACTGTCACTCTGGAGCCGTCCAGTCGGGAGCAGGAGGAGATTTTCAGAGGATAACTGCATGCCTTCCCTGAGGCTTCCTCAAGCAGGAACCCCAGCTCCCTGCTGGTAGCAGACCTGAGTCCTTCTGGCCTGGCTGGGATCCCTGCTCCAACTGAGTCCACGGGGCAGCGGTCACCGCACCGCCCCCCGCCGCTATGAAATGAGACGTGCCTTGTTGCATCTGGGGACGCCGCTCAGCCCCCTAACCGGCAGCTGGCCGTCGGGAACGCATGCGTTGCGGATGGTGCTCTCACCACCCAGCACAGCTAGAGGAGAGCCAAGAATCTGCTAATGGAAGGACAGTTTCATTAGGGAAGGAAAGCTTCACATTTTTTTTTTTTTTTCTGTTTTCGTGCCTGGTGATATTTACTTTGGAATCACAGAGAATGGTAAGTGCTTGGAATTGGGAAATAATGACAAAGTGATTCTGAAACCAGGCAGCATCTTAGAGCTGACAAAGCTGCTGCCATGTGAGTTAGACAACTGAATGCATTTAATTAAACATGGTGCTTTGGGAAGGAAATTACGATGTCTGTAAACAACTGTCAGGGTTTTTAAGACGTTTCCCACAGCGTAGATTATGACTTTTACAAATGCAAAAATATAAAGGATGCAGAAAATTCCTAACTGAAAATAACGTTTTACATATATGCACGACAGAGGATGAGATGGCTGGATGGCATCACCGACTCGATGCACGCGAGTTTGGGTGAACTCCGGAAGTTCATGATGGACAGGGAGGCCTGGCGTGCTGTGATTCGTGGGGTTGCAAAGAGTCGGACACGACTGAGGGACTGAACTGAACTGGACTGACTTGTAAAAAAAAAGAGAAAGTATGTTTGGAAGAACAGTAGTGAGGCAAACACGCAGCCTGCTGCGAGATTTCCACCACATGCACTGGCACCCGCTCCAGTGCTCTTGCCTGGAAAATCCCATGGACAGAGGAGCCTGGTAGGCTACAGTCCATGGGGTTGCAGAGAGTCAGACACGACTGAGCAATTTCGCTGTCACTGCCCTTTTAAAATAACGCACAGCCTGGGGAAGAAATCTGCAAACACGTGTCCGTGTGTAACTGATGCCTTTGCTGTGTGGCAAAAAGTAACACAACACTGTAAATCAGCTATTCTCCCAAAGTAAAAAGTGTAGAAAAGAAATACAAACTACTAGATACAAAATAAAAAATCTATTAATACGAGGAAGTAATGTTATAGCATATGGAATATAGCCAATATTTTATAAGAGCTTTACATAGAGCATAATCTGTAAAATGCTGAATCACTGTGCTGTACACTTGAAACTAACATAATACTGTAGATTATATCGAATTTAAAACAGTGTTCAATAATAATGCAAACTTCATATTTATTTGTGGACAAATGATGACTAAATTTCCTTGTAATTCTGTTAGATTTGGGGGTGGAGGGGAGTGTGGAGTTAGTGTGTTTGTAAGTTTGGGGGCTCCAGGAGCCGGTAAGGTGGAGCCCAGGATGCAGGCATCAGCCCAGGGCTCCAGACCTGCAGGGATCAAAGCTGCACTGACGAATCGGATCGTTAAAGCCGGTGGTGGGGGTAGGGGTGACGGAGGCCCCTGAGGGGAGCAGGGGTGGGGCGCAGAGAAAGGGAAGCCCCCTCACTGCCTGTCTTATTTCTTGGGGAAAACCTCTCCCCTCCTAGAAGAGGAAGCAGAAAGGAGACTTTTGCAGGGCGGAGGGCGACAGCAGGAACAGAAGCCTGGCATTGAGAGAACGCTTATCTGTCCGTGTGGCCTCCACCTCCTCTCCCCACACCTCCAGGGAGCAGGGTGGGGGGCAGCCAGGAGCACCGCCCTCAACCGCACCCACCACCCTGCGGGCGGGCCGTGCCATCTTGATGACCCCTCCCTGGCACCTGTCACACACAGGGCGCCCTGAGCCCATCGTGTCCTCAGGGAGGAAGGTGAGGAAGGCGTATCAGGTGCCACGTTCCAGGAAAGGGCTAGATTACTAAAGATGCCGCTAGCTCAGGGAAATGGCAGAAACCAGGCTAATGGAATTCAGTCTCAGTGCTGGAAGGTCAGGTGTTGGAGCAGAACCCTTAATACATTTAAATAGAGCTTTAACCGGGAGACCGCTGAGCTTGGTGAGGAAGGAGCTGGGGGCCAGATCATAATATCAGCCAGAGTCTAGCTGACCACAGGGCTTCTCTCTGGGCCAGAGGGATCCTGGGTCCTCCAGGTACCGTCGCCTCTCAGGTCTCATTTAGAATCCGGGGTGCGATGCTGGGCTCGCAGCTACTCAGAAGTGGAGTCTTATGTTACAGATAGCAGAAGAAATGACCGGGGCGGTTGGCCTGCAGCTCTGAACCTGGTGTAGTATTTCTCAAAGGCATTCCACCCTCTTCCCCAACCGGGCACAGAGAGACTCTCTCCCCTNTTTAGAATCCGGGGTGCGATGCTGGGCTCGCAGCTACTCAGAAGCGGAGTCTTATGTTACAGATAGCAGAAGAAATGACCGGGGCGGTTGGCCTGCAGCTCTGAACCTGGTGTAGTATTTCTCAAAGGCATTCCACCCTCTTCCCCAACCGGGCACAGAGAGACTCTCTCCCCTTCGGCTCACGTGTCGCAAGTTTCGAAGACGGCCCCGCGATTCCTCCCATGGGTTTCCTCCCTCTTTTGCAGACTCGGCTCTTCTTTCTGCTGTGTAATTTTGCAACAGGGTGAAAGCCAGGGATCTGAACCGAGAAACAGCACACGGAATGAATTTTGAAATTAGCATTGGTTGAGCAGAGTCAGGTACATGTGAGCTGCGAGCAGGCTACAGCTTCGTGAAATCAGAAACAGCCTCAAACTACAGACCTGCCGTCAGCAGGACCAGTTAAAGCCCAGACACACGAGAAAAGAGGGCCATGGAGTGTGTGGCCTGAGATCGGGGCTGCAGGACTGTGCCCGCTTCGTCCAGCTAGAATGCCATTATCCCATGACTGATTCCGAACCCGCATCATGAGGTCCTGCTCTCTTATCTCGACGTGCAGTTCCAGGACTCTTGCCTGGAAAATCCCATGGACAGGGGAGCCTGGTAGGGTACAGTCCATGGGGTCGCAAAGAGCCGGACACGGCTGAGCGACGCCTGGTGCTGGGGACACGGAAGTTCCCCGTGGTTCGGTCTGCATTTCATGAGCCTGTAATAAATCTGTGTGAGTCCGTAAAACCTCCAGTCCTGCCCTTCGGTTTCTGCTGTAGTTGGCTTTGTTGTTCAGTCGCCCAGTTGTGTCTGACTCTTTGGGACAGATCTGTGCCGTAGTTATAGCTCTGTAATTCTCCACTGAGTCTTGGCTCAAATCTGACTTTTCTAGAGCCAAACTGGGGCTTCCCAGGTGGTGCTCGTGGCAAAGAACCCACCTGCCAATGCAAAGACTCAGGTTTGCTCCCTGGGTTGGGAAATGGCAATCTACTCCAGTGTTTTTGCCTAGAGAATCCCATGGACAGAGGAGCCTTGCAGGCTACAGTCCATGGGGTCACACAGAGTTGGACACAATGAAGTGATTTAGCACACTCAGGGCCAAACTGACAACCTTTCTTAGGAAATCCTCGTTCCGGTTTGCCTGTCGCCTGTGGTGTGGCTGCTTCCTGTGCTACAGGTCCAGGGAGTCATCCAGACACAACAGACCTGTGACTGCCCAGGGGAGTTTGGGATCAGCCACTGCAAAGTAACCTATATATAGAGAGAGTGGATAAACGAGGTCCTCCTGCACAGCACAGGGAACCGTATTCAACGTCCCGTGATAAAGCATAATGGAAAAAAGTGTATGCATATGTATCGGGTACGCATGCAAAAGATCGTACACATATGCATAACTGAGGCACTTTGCAGCACAGCAGTAATTCGCACAGCGTTGTAAGTCAGCTATACTTCAATTAAAAAAATCAGGGAGTCATTATCAGCTCCTTTCTCTCTCTAGTCTCTGAATCAGCTCAGTCACCAAGTCCTTCTATTTTTTCACTTGAAATGTCCACATTCACATGCTGCCTGGAAGCCGGGGGAAGCCATCACCTCAAGTCCAAATCTAGCCGCTTCTGAGCTGGATGAGCTCATTCTAGGAACACTGTCACTCTGGAGCCGTCCAGTCGGGAGCAGGAGGAGATTTTCAGAGGATAACTGCATGCCTTCCCTGAGGCTTCCTCAAGCAGGAACCCCAGCTCCCTGCTGGTAGCAGACCTGAGTCCTTCTGGCCTGGCTGGGATCCCTGCTCCAACTGAGTCCACGGGGCAGCGGTCACCGCACCGCCCCCCGCCGCTATGAGATGAGACGTGCCTTGTTGCATCTGGGGACGCCGCTCAGCCCCCTAACCGGCAGCTGGCCGTCGGGAACGCATGCGTTGCGGATGGTGCTCTCACCACCCAGCACAGCTAGAGGAGAGCCAAGAATCTGCTAATGGAAGGACAGTTTCATTAGGGAAGGAAAGCTTCACATTTTTTTTTTTTTTTTGTTGCATCTGGGGACGCCGCTCAGCCCCCTAACCGGCAGCTGGCCGTCGGGAACGCATGCGTTGCGGATGGTGCTCTCACCACCCAGCACAGCTAGAGGAGAGCCAAGAATCTGCTAATGGAAGGACAGTTTCATTAGGGAAGGAAAGCTTCACATTTTTTTTTTTTTTTCTGTTTTCGTGCCTGGTGATATTTACTTTGGAATCACAGAGAATGGTAAGTGCTTGGAATTGGGAAATAATGACAAAGTGATTCTGAAACCAGGCAGCATCTTAGAGCTGACAAAGCTGCTGCCATGTGAGTTAGACAACTGAATGCATTTAATTAAACATGGTGCTTTGGGAAGGAAATTACGATGTCTGTAAACAACTGTCAGGGTTTTTAAGACGTTTCCCACAGCGTAGATTATGACTTTTACAAATGCAAAAATATAAAGGATGCAGAAAATTCCTAACTGAAAATAACGTTTTACATATATGCACGACAGAGGATGAGATGGCTGGATGGCATCACCGACTCGATGCACGCGAGTTTGGGTGAACTCCGGAAGTTCGTGATGGACAGGGAGGCCTGGCGTGCTGTGATTCGTGGGGTTGCAAAGAGTCGGACACGACTGAGGGACTGAACTGAACTGGACTGACTTGTAAAAAAAAAGAGAAAGTATGTTTGGAAGAACAGTAGTGAGGCAAACACGCAGCCTGCTGCGAGATTTCCACCACATGCACTGGCACCCGCTCCAGTGCTCTTTCCTGGAAAATCCCATGGACGGAGGAGCCTGGTAGGCTACAGTCCATGGGGTTGCAGAGAGTCAGACACGACTGAGCAATTTCGCTGTCACTGCCCTTTTAAAATAACACACAGCCTGGGGAAGAAATCTGCAAACACGTGTCCGTGTGTAACTGATGCCTTTGCTGTGTGGCAAAAAGTAACACAACACTGTAAATCAGCTATTCTCCCAAAGTAAAAAGTGTAGAAAAGAAATACAAACTACTAGATACAAAATAAAAAATCTATTAATACGAGGAAGTAATGTTATAGCATATGGAATATAGCCAATATTTTATAAGAGCTTTACATAGAGCATAATCTGTAAAATGCTGAATCACTGTGCTGTACACTTGAAACTAACATAATACTGTAGATTATATCGAATTTAAAACAGTGTTCAATAATAATGCAAACTTCATATTTATTTGTGGACAAATGATGACTAAATTTCCTTGTAATTCTGTTAGATTTGGGGGTGGAGGGGAGTGTGGAGTTAGTGTGTTTGTAAGTTTGGGGGCTCCAGGAGCCGGTAAGGTGGAGCCCAGGATGCAGGCATCAGCCCAGGGCTCCAGACCTGCAGGGATCAAAGCTGCACTGACGGATCGGATCGTTAAAGCTGGTGGTGGGGGTAGGGGTGATGGAGGCCCCTGCGGGGAGCAGGGGTGGGGCGCAGAGAAAGGGAAGCCCCCTCACTGCCTGTCTTATTTCTTGGGGAAAACCTCTCCCCTCCTAGAAGAGGAAGCAGAAAGGAGACTTTTGCAGGGCGGAGGGCGACAGCAGGAACAGAAGCCTGGCATTGAGAGAACGCTTATCTGTCCGTGTGGCCTCCACCTCCTCTCCCCACACCTCCAGGGAGCAGGGTGGGGGGCAGCCAGGAGCACCGCCCTCAGCCGCACCCACCACCCTGCGGGCGGGCCGTGCCATCTTGATGACCCCTCCCTGGCACCTGTCACACACAGGGCACCCTGAGCCCATCGTGTCCTCAGGGAGGAAGGTGAGGAAGGAGTATCAGGTGCCACGTTCCAGGAAAGGGCTAGATTACTAAAGATGCCGCTAGCTCAGGGAAATGGCAGAAACCAGGCTAATGGAATTCAGTCTCAGTGCTGGAAGGTCAGGTGTTGGAGCAGAACCCTTAATACATTTAAATAGAGCTTTAACCGGGAGACCGCTGAGCTTGGTGAGGAAGGAGCTGGGGGCAAGATCATAATATCAGCCAGAGTCTAGCTGACCACAGGGCTTCTCTCTGGGCCAGAGGGATCCTGGGTCCTCCAGGTACCGTCGCCTCTCAGGTCTCATTTAGAATCCGGGGTGCGATGCTGGGCTCGCAGCTACTCAGAAGTGGAGTCTTATGTTACAGATAGCAGAAGAAATGACCGGGGCGGTTGGCCTGCAGCTCTGAACCTGGTGTAGTATTTCTCAAAGGCATTCCACCCTCTTCTCCAACCGGGCACAGAGAGACTCTCTCCCCTCTGGCTCACGTGTCGCAAGTTTCGAAGACGGCCCCCACGATTCCTCCCATGGGTTTCCTCCCTCTTTTGCAGACTTGGCTGTAATTTTGCAACAGAGTTCCTAAATTAACTGCAGGGAGAAAGCCAGGGGTCTGAACCAAGAAAAAACTCATGGGATGAATCTTGAAATTAGCATTGGTTGAGCAGAGTCAGGTACATGTGAGCTGCAAGCAGGCTACAGCTTCGTGAAATCAGAAACAGCCTCAAACTACAGACCTGCCATCAGCAGGACCAGTTAAAGCCCAGACACACGAGAAGAGAGGGCCATGGAGTCTGTGGCCTGAGATCGGGGCTGCAGGACTGTGCCCGCTTCGTCCAGCTAGAATGCCGTTATCCCATGACTGATTCCGAACCCGCATCATGAGGTCCTGCTCTCTTATCTCGACGTGCAGTGAGAGAGAGGGTGCTTCTACCAACACGGGGGCTCTTGGGCGCTGAGGATGTGGCGGGTCCTGTAAGTGCAGGATACACCCTTGGGTGTCTGAGAACATAGAGTCTCTCACTAATCGTTTTGATATCGTCTGTCAACAGATAAATGGGTAAAGAAGCCCATGATATATACACATGTGTACATACAATGGAATATTGCTCAGCCATAAAAAAAGAACGAAATTCTGCCATTTGCAGCATAGCTGGCCTTGCAAGGCACTGCTCAGTCAGACAGGAAAAGACGAATGCCACCTGGCGTCACTTACAGGTGGAATCTAAAAATGACACCAAATAGCGAATATAACAGAAAAGAAACAGACCCGCAGCTGCAGAGGACAGACCAATGGTTACCAGTGGCGGGGCGGGTGCATAGCTGGCCTTGCAAGGCACTGCTCAGTCAGACAGGAAAAGACGAATGCCACCTGGCGTCACTTACAGGTGGAATCTAAAAATGACACCAAATAGCGAATATAACAGAAAAGAAACAGACCCGCAGCTGCAGAGGACAGACCAATGGTTACCAGTGGCGGGGCGGGGCGGGGGGCAGGTCATAACAGGGCTAGGGGATTAAGAGGTCAAACGACTATGCATAAGATAAATAAGCTACGAGGATGTATTACACACAGGGGATGTAGCCAGCATTTTATAATAGTTATAAAAGGAGTGTGGTCTTTAAAAAGTGTGAATCACATTGTGAATCACACTGTATGTGCAATTACGTGGTACACCATTATATAATATTGTAAATCAGCTATACCTCAATTAAGAGTTTTAGGTTAATTATGTATTGAAATGGCATTTCTGATATGTTGGGTTAAATAAACTATATTATCAAAAAGAATTACCCTTTTCTTCTTTTTTTCTTACTCTGGCTGCTCTGAGATTTAAATTTCTTGGGCCACGCCCCGTAGCATGCAGTTCCCCGACCGCGGGTCGAAGGCAGGACCTCTGTGTTAGGAGCACAGTGTCTTAACCTCCGGACAGCAGGCACGTCTCTGCTTTACGGTTCACAATTCTCATTATATTGGACAGCCCTGCTTTCAACATTCACACGGTGGAACAGATTTCTAGGCCCGCAGACTTCATTTCGCTTGTTAAATTCAGGAGACGGAGCAAGCGGATCAGTCAGAAGTTTGTTTTCGCTTTCTTTTCTCAGGAAGATAGAGTCAGACTGCTCAGGCCTGATATTGTTGTCATCTGGAGTGGACGTTTGGGGCCAGCGAATGGTGGAGATTTAGTTAATAGTATTGGAGACTCGCAGCTGGGAGAAATAAAGGACAGTGGAGAAGACTAGTTCTCTGGGCATTGTTTCACATCATTTCATATGAACTAAACCCATAAAGCGCACACAAGCCCCCTCACGGCGTGGGGGAACACTGTCATCCCAGAGAACAGAGAACACCATCCTTATTCATCCCCGCGCTGCCAGAACTGAGAAACATTAATCCAAACGGACACTACACTCTCTGTTGCATCCAGACCACTGGATCTGAAAAAGAAAGGCAGAACTCTTTCTGATGGCGGATTTCTTTTTTTCCTGCCCTGAGTGAGTCAGAGAACAGACTGTGGTCTAAGAGAAAAGAAAAAATTAAGCCTTCTGCAAACGAGCAAAGGCCCGTGGACGGGTGTGGAATTATTCATGAAGGTGCAAGGCTGGTGAGCACGCCCTTCTCCCACTGCAATGCTGTGATGGATAATTCTTGCCTTCCAGGTGGCCTTTCATTTGGCAGCTGCCCTCTGAAAGCCACAAGTAAGGCAAGCAGTCACTTGGCACAATCTTTTTAATGCTGTTCTGTATATGAGAAGACTGATTAATGTGAACACACAAACTTTGTATCAGTTTAGACAGTTCTGTATCCTCAGTTCACCAGTGACGCTATGTGAGTGTAAACTGCTTGGGACTTAAGGTGGAGAGCTGAACGATTTATACAAATTCAACATTCTTACTGAGACCATGTCTTTAAACTTGTTGAAAGTTGACACCAAACTCTTTCATTCCCCACTTGAGAAAAACAGCTCCAATTCTACTTGGAAGCGTCAGCAGCGTTTTTAACAAGATGTCAGAAATGACCTTGGGCCATGTTGGCAAACCACCGTGGGGAGAAGACAACTGATCGAAGGTCAAGCTCAGCCTTTTTTTTTTTTAGAAAAACAGAAACATTCTTCGTGAGTCCCAGAGCTCCCTTTATGTAGAAATAGGTTACCCCGTAGGCTTTGGGGTTGCCAACGGTTCTAAATCTTACTAATCTTCTCTGGAATGAAACCAGCAAACCATTCAAAGAGAAAAGAGTGTCTGGAACATTGACTAATCCCTGAGTCCTTTTCTTTTTCTATTAAAAAAAGGATTACTTGCTTAATGTAATTGTTTCTTTTTAAAAATCCTGGCAGTGTTGCTAAATGTATTTCGCTGATGTCGCTGAGTAGATAATAAAGATTTCATCAGCCGCATCCAAACACAAGCCTGTGATGTGCCTGCTTCTAAGACTCTTGGTCTAATGTGTATCAGAATTTAGAGAGAAAATACAAAATATGACAGATTTAAAACCACCCTTGAAAGTGAAAATGAAGTCACTCAGTCGTGTCCGACTCTTTGCGACCCCGTGGACTGTAGCCCGCCAGGCTCCTCCATCCACCCTTAAGTTTGTTTAACTCCTGTGCTTATCACAGTGTCACAGAAATGTGAAACCCAGAAAGAATCTTTGTAAAAACAGCAGTTCAGGGGAGCCCTGCAGGGCACTGGGGAGGAAGCCCCATTCCCTGAGTTCTGAACTTGGCTCTGTGACTTAAATAGGCCAATACTACCAGGCAGATCATTTGACAGCCTGGAAACTCAGTTTCCTCATGTGCAAAACAGCAGTAATGTGATCATAGCACCACCCTTATAGGGTTGTGGAGATTAAATGAGATAACGGACGCACCTTACATAAAGAAGGGACTTAGGAATTGCTGGCTTATTGGGTAATTTAGGGACTTCCCTGGTGGCTCAGACGGTAAAGAATCTGTCTGCAACACAGGAGAGCTGGGTTCAATCCCTGGGTTGGGAAGGTTCCCTTGAGAAGGGGATGGCTACCCACTGCAGTACTCTTGCCTGGAGAATTCCATGGACAGAGGAACCTGCAGGGCCACAATCCATGGGGTCGCAGAGAGTCTGACACGACTGAGCAACTTTCACTCTCTCTGGATAATTTAATCCAGAAATCGGATTCAGAGGTGAGGGAACTATACAGGGAGGCCTGCCTCGGGTCCCTCCACCGAGCGGTGATGGAGCTCTGCTCTGATCACTATTCCTCCACTATTCTGGGCTTTAAAATTAATTCCCATAGTCCTGTTGCACTTTTTTCTTTTTTTTTTTTTAATCACAGAGCCTAAAATGCAACCAAATACAAACACCCGTGGGTGTTGTTTTTCTTTTTTTTTGTACAGCCAGATAACATACCCTTACTTTAATAATTTAAAAATTATGAATTTGGATACATTGAGATAGATTTGTGTGCTACGACCATTGATTAGCATGAGTTTTCTTTATCTTAACATAATAGAAGTCTTTGAATGTGCTCGATTTACTTCTGAACACTTTCTACACGTCTTCTTTTGGTTTGTCTCCCTCTGGTGGATTAAAGAAGTTCAGTTCAGTCTCTCAGTCACGTCTGACTGCAACCCTATGGACTGTAGCAGGCCAAGCCTCGCTGTCCATCACCAACTCCTGGAGTTTGCTCAAATTCATGTCTATCGAGTCGGTGACGCCATCCAACCATCTCATCCTCTGTCATCCCCTTCTCCTCCTGCTTTCAATCTTTCCCAGCATCAGGGTCTTTTCCAATGTCGGTTCTTCACATCTGGCCAAAGTACTGGAGTTTCAGCTTCAGCATCAGTCCTTCCAATGAATATTCAGGACTAATCTCCTTTAGGATGGGCTGGTTGGATCTTCTTGCAGTCCAAGGGACTCTCAAGAGTCTTCTCCAACACTACAGTTCAAAAGCATCAATTCTTTGGCACTCAGCTTTCTTCACAGTCCAACTCTCACATCCACACATGAGCACTGAAAAAACCATAGCTTTAAATATGACCTTTGTTGGCAAAGTAATGTCTCTGCTTTTGAATATGCTGTCTAGGTTGGTCATAGTTTTTCTTCCAAATCACCATCTGCAGTGATTTTGGAGCCCAGAAAAATAAAGCCAGCCACTGTTTCCCCATCTATTTGCCATGAAGTGATGGGACCATATGCCATGATTTAAGTTTTCTGAATGTTGAGTTTTAAGCCAACTTTTTCACTCTCCTCTTTCACTTTCATCAAGAAGCTCTTTAGCTCTTCTTCGCTTTCTGCCATAAGGGTGGTGTCATCTGCATATCTGAGGTTCTTGATATTTCTCCCGGCAATCCTGATTCCAGCTTGTGCTTCCTCCAGCCCAGCGTTTCTCATGATGTACTCTGCATAGAAGTTGAATAAGCAGGGTGACAATATACAGCCTTGACGTATTCCTTTCCCTATTTGGAACCAGTCTGTTGTTCTGCGTCCAGTTCTAACTGTTGCTTCTTGACCTGAATACAGATTTCTCAGGAGGCAGGTCAGGTCATCTGGTACTGCCATCTTTTTAAGAATTTTTAAAGAATTTTCCAGTTTGTTGTGATCCACGCTGTCAAAGGCTTTGGTGTCATCAATAAAGCAAAATGCATCAATTAAAATTTACAGTCATGTGCCGTCTGTTTCTAATAATTTCTCTTACATGGTCTGGTTTGGTTTTTCTAGTTATTATGGACATCTCCTTTTTTTACAGGCCAAGAAGCCAAGGGATAGAGAGGTAAAGTGACCCGAGTGGCAAGCAGGTCGTATGACTTTAGATTCCTGGAGGAGCTAGTATTTTAATGAGTCAAAGCTGAAGACAGGTTTGAACTACAGAGCCTTTTAACCAGCAGCTGTGTCATAGTGAGGAAATATGCTGTCTGCCTGAACCGGGGGGAGGGGCCAGTGCTCTGAGGCCACACGTATGGATATTGGAGGAGATGACGTGTCCCCAAAGTCTAGACTAGAGGCCCCAGGGCTTGAGATGAAGATTGGTGCCTGTGGGCTACTCACCCTTGAACCTTGTGTGATCACATCTGCATTTTCTAGACTCCTTTTCATTTTTAATTCAATATTATTTTTTTTTAATTGAGGCCACACGTATGGATATTGGAGGAGATGACGTGTCCCCAAAGTCTAGACTAGAGGCCCCAGGGCTTGAGATGAAGATTGGTGCCTGTGGGCTACTCACCCTTGAACCTTGTGTGATCACATCTGCATTTTCTAGACTCCTTTTTATTTTTAATTCAATATTATTTTTTTTTAATGAAGTATAGTTTCAGGTGTATAGATTCCTTTTTCTTGTCTTCCATCAAAAAGCATAGAAGATCCGAAGTTCTAAAAAATGTTAATCATATTAGAGCAAAATGGAGATTAGTTCTGCTTCCCCTTGGAGATGGTTTTTCATTGCTCTCTCCTGATTTTTAATAGAGTCCAGTGAGTCCAGCACAAAAGAATGAGCTATTTCATCTTGCGGTTATTTCTAGGGATTAAGTCATAATCCTTAACCTTCATAAAGTAAAATGTGTCATCATTGTAGCAGACAGCCTGTGCATGCATGATCGCAGTTCGTCAGCACTGGCCAGGGCTTTGCAGCATTTTGGAGAATGTTTTTAGGCAATGCAATTTAGTAGCTTACATTTGTAGAGCGTAATCCTGCACCCAGCTCCACACTAAGCACTTTGCGTGCATAATCTAATCCTCAGGTGACTCTCTGAGGTAGGTGGCATTTGCATCTGCAATTCCCAGATGCAGAGGCGGAGGTCCCCAGAAGTGACTTTCCCTGCAGGCGAGCTGTGGGCAGGATCTGAAGAGAGGAGCACCATCTCTGTGTAACAAATAAAAGACCAAAATCCCTCTTGCATAACCTGGAGCTGGCTCACAGGGGGCCCTTGATTCTGTTGAGGATTGTTCCCATAGTTGGAATTAAATCAGGAGCTTCATGCAGAGCAAGAAGGAGAAGAGGGAGGTGTGTCCAGGAAGCGTGTCCTGTGAAGGTGCTCTGTGCCAGGCACGGGGGCCTAGGGGGACACAGACAAAGCCCTGCTCCATCTTGCGCTCACAGTCTGTGGCGGAAGCAGGTCCTTAGGCCGAGCACTGTCTGCTAGTTAATTTGTCATTGTAACTTTAATGACTTTATCTGTGGGCAGGATCTGAAGAGAGGAGCACCATCTCTGTGTAACAAATAAAAGACCAAAATCCCTCTTGCGTAACCTGGAGCTGGCTCACAGGGGCCCTTGATTCTGTTGAGGATTGTTCCCATAGTTGGAATTAAATCAGGAGCTTCATGCTGAGCAAGAATGAGAAGAGGGAAGTGTGTCCAGGAAGTGTGTCCTGTGAAGGTGCTCTGTGCCAGGCACGGGGGGCCTAGGGGGACACAGACAAAGCCCTGCTCCATCTTGTGCTCACAGTCTGGGGCGGAAGCAGGTCCTTAGGCCGAGCACTGTCTGCTAGTTAATTTGTCATTGTAACTTTAATGACTTTAATTGTTGTAATATAATTTATTATTTTTCCCTCTTATTTTTAATCATGTAATGCATGCTTTCATGGTAAGCCATGGAGAGTTTTTCTGTTTGGGGCCCACAAACTATTTGGTTTCTACTGAAACATTTTCCAAGAATAAATTTTTGTAGTGCAGTAACTATGGCAAAGAATATGAATCTCTTTATGTTTCCTTCTATAAATGATCATATTGCTTTCTAGAGGGGTCTGGTATTTACTCAACAAGTATTTATTAAGCTTCTTTTGCATGTTAGACCTTACACTAAGCAGTAGGGATAGAAGTGAGTGGCTGTTAAGCCATGGAGAGTTTTTCTGTTTGGGGCCCACAAACTATTTGGTTTCTACTGAAACATTTTCCAAGAATAAATTTTTGTAGTGCAGTAACTATGGCAAAGAATATGAATCTCTTTATGTTTCCTTCTATAAATGATCATATTGCTTTCTAGAGGGGTCTGGTATTTACTCAACAAGTATTTATTAAGCTTCTTTTGCATGTTAGACCTTACACTAAGCAGTAGGGATAGAAGTGAGTGGCTGTACACACAAAAATAATTCAGATAAAAATAAACTGTAAAACCCAGCCATTAAATGCAACTGTAAAAAAAGAATTTTTAGGTATAAGCGTAAAAAAAGTTTTAAAATTTCAGTACTAGTGATTTTTGCATCAGAATTAAAAGTGCACATTTCTAGCGACAGAAATTGGTAAGCTGCTTGAAAGGAGGGTCTACACCCACTCACTTCTACCCCTATTGTTTAGTCTAAGGTCTGACATGTAAAAGAAGCTTAATAAATACTTGTTGAGTAAATAGTGAAAGAGGAGAGTAAAAGTTGGCTTAAAGCTCAACATTCAGAAAACTAAGATCATGGGATCCGGTCCTGTCATTTCATGGCAAATAATTCAGATAAAAATAAACTGTAAAACCCAGCCATTAAATGCAACTGTAAAAAAAGAATTTTTAGGTATAAGCGTAAAAAAAGTTTTAAAATTTCAGTACTAGTGATTTTTGCATCAGAATTAAAAGTGCACATTTCTAGCGACAGAAATTGGTAAGCTGCTTGAAAGGAGGGTCTACACCCACTCACTTCTACCCCTATTGTTTAGTCTAAGGTCTGACATGTAAAAGAAGCTTAATAAATACTTGTTGAGTAAATAGTGAAAGAGGAGAGTAAAAGTTGGCTTAAAGCTCAACATTCAGAAAACTAAGATCATGGGATCCGGTCCTGTCATTTCATGGCAAATAGATGGGGAAACAGTGGAAACAGTGGCAGACTTTATTTTGGGGGGCTCCAAAATCACTGCAGGTGGTGATTGTGTCCATGAAATTAAAAGATCCCTACTTCTTGGAAGGAAAGTTGTGACCAACCTGGACAGCATATTAAAAAGCAGAGACATTATATAGTCAACAAAGGTCCGTCTAGTCACAGCTATGGTTTTTCCAGTAGTCATGTATGGATGTGAGAGTTGGACTATAAGGAAAGCTGAGTGTCAAAGAATTGATGCTTTTGAACTGTGGTGTTGGAGAAGACTCTTGAGTCCCTTGGACTGCAAGGAGATCCAACTAGTCGATTCTAAAGGGGATTAGTCCTGGGTGTTCATTGGAAGGACTGATGCTGAAGCTGAAACTCCAATACTTTGGCCAGATGTGAAGAACAGACTCATTGGAAAAGACCCTGATGCTGAGAAAGATTGAAGGCAGGAGGAGAAGGGGATGACAGAGGATGAGATTGTTGGATGGCATCACCGACTCAATGGACATGAGTTTGAGCAAGCTCCAGGATTTGGCAATGGACAGGGAGGCCTGGCATGTTGTGGTTCATGGGGTCACAAAGAGTTGGACACGACTGAGCGACTGAACTGAACTGAACTATCCGTTTCTACTTATAAACTTCTTTTACTTGTAATATTGAAAGATATCTTTATATCTTCTGTCATATTTAATGTATTTTTCTAGTTTACTACATTTTATTTTCATTATTTTGAACTATATATGAGTTTAGAATTTTTATGTATTTGTGTTTGTCAATCTTCTCCTTTGCCATATCTTCTTTTGCTCTCTAGACTTGATTATTTTCCCAGAGACCTGATAAATACTACACTCTTTTTTTCTGATGGTTGTTCTATAACTTAATTTCAATAAATTTTGGAATGGTTTTTAGAGAGAGTTTTAGAATGAGCATTTTATTCAATTTTTTTATGCATTCAGAGTCCCTTCTAATTTCTCTTTCTAGCCCACTGAATCCAATTTCTTTACCTGCACTTTTCGCTACTTAAAAAAGTTACTTTAAAATATCTTTTCGACTACAGTTCGTCTCATTCATCTGGTTAGTTTTCAGCAAGTATACTTATTTTTTCATGCTTCAAAACCTTATTAGGATATTTCTAGAAACCGAGTTATATCTCACGATGTGGGCTTGTTATTCTAGTTGCACCGCCAGCTACTTGTCTAATTTTTCACAAGTTTAATTGTAAACCTCAGCCCCTCACTGGTAAACTGGGGGATCATGTTAATATTTACCTGGCAAAGTATTCAGGATTAAATGAAAAACTTCCATCTAAGACATTTAGCGCGCTTCCCATCACTAGGCTTTGCACCCGAAATCCTAAAAAACCGTGAATGGCTGTGGCTACCGAGGGGACACGCAGTTATTTCTGCACAGAGAGGTCCTGGGGCGACGCGGACGGACGGTGCTCCTTTTGCTCCGGGGCTGGACAAGCGCATCAACGTCCGGGTCCTCCGCCAAGCACCCCGAGCGCGCCCCCGAGCCCTCGAGTGCGCCCCCGCCCGCAGTCCGCGCCCCGGCCGCCGGCGTCCCCGTTCCAGGACCGCCGCGCAGCCCAGGGGGCAGGGCCGTTGCCTAGGAGATGCGCGCGCGTTTCCGGGAAGACGTGCGTGCGCGGCGCCCGGCAGCCAATCAGAGGGCGGGGCGCGTATTCAAACCGCGGGGCGGCCGCGAAGGCGTGAGCGGCGCGAGGAGGCCGGAGCCTGCGAGGTGGGGGCTGCGGTCTGGGGGCGGCGCGTCGGTGCGGGCGAGGGTGGGGTGGGTGGGTGGACAGCTCGGGAGTCCGGGAGGGCCGGGCGTGCCCGGGGAGGGGTGCGAGGGTCCCCAAGGGGGGCGGGCCGGGGTTCTCCCGGGAGGGCCGGGGGCGGGATCGGGCCGCGCCCTCCCCGCCGCGGACCCCTCCGAGGGCGTCTTCCGGGCGCGTGGCCGCCGGGCGGCGGGGTGGCCGCTGAGAACCCACCCCGGGGTCTGGGCACCCCTTCCCTCCAGTGTCCCGGGGCGCCCCTCCGCCCCTCCCCAGACCCAGCGCTGTCGTGCTCCTTGTAAACAGCAGCCGGTTTTCAGCTGCGGGTCAAGTCCTCGGTTTCTTCTTGCCTCTGTATTTACTTCCTTATCAGGAAATCTTTAACTAAAAGATTGCCTGCTTTTAGTTAGAAGGTGATGGGAGATGCTTCGATCCTGGCATGATTGTTAATGATTTAGAACTTGCACAGGTTACTTAAAAATGAACCTCTGTTGTTTTGTACCTCCAGAGTCATGATCTCGGGATGATTTTAAAAATACGACGGTTAGTTGCTGTATTAATAGGAAGAGTCTATGTGGGAGCAGCAGAGAGCTGCAGCTCACGGCGAGCTTCGAGTGAGGACCAGCCCCAGGAGAGGGGCAGCTGGTTCTGCCTCCCAGATTGTGTGGGCTCAGGAAGACCACCCTGCATGTTTTGTTTCATTGAAGAGTTACACATGTGCTATGTTGTAGCCCGTTATGTGTGTAATAGTATTATGTCTAAAGGACAATGTATATACCTTCATTTAGAACACTTGGTTGGTAAAAATGGTAACCATCATCAGAACCTTCAGAGAGCCCTCCTACTAACACCAAGACCACTGGCCACAGATCAGCTTGACCAGTAGCATCCAATGGAAACGTTTAAAGTGTGAGAATTTCCAGGGCTGTGACACAGACCTGAAGTGAGCAGATGCTCACTTGGGAAAATGGCACTGACTTGTTGACACAGGGTTGCTACAAACATTCAGTTTGTAACAAAAATGCAGAAGGGGCAACAAAGCGAAGCCCCTAAGCCAGATGAGGCCTGCCTGTGTGGAGAAAAGGAGGGAATTCAATGACAGTCCATCAGAGGAGAGGGACAGCCTGGGTGGTGATGACCTCCTAGTGGCTGAGCTGCTAGTTTTTCATTGACTGGGCGGTTGCTAGGTAAGGATGAAACCTTTCTTCCTCTTTGCGCTGGGATGTGAAGTAGCTTCTTCCTGTAGAGTCTGTGAATGTAGCAAGGGATAAAACATGAGAGCTCCTGTTCAGATACCCTCCATTCCCACCCCTCACTCTATTTTAAATGAGGGTTCCTTTATTTGCCTTCACAATGAAATAGTTTCATCAGATGTCATTTTGCAAGTTAGAATCAGACATGCAAATTTAAAGACTTGTTTACATCAGTATAACCAGTTGGATGCAGCGTTGATGGGAAGCCAGATCTCTTAGCTGTCTCTGCTGTTCTCTTTTCTTCTAAACATGATTGCTGCTACTGCTGCTGCTAAGTCGCTTCAGTGGTGTCCGACTCTCTGTGACCCCATGGACTGCAGCCTACCAGGCTCCTCCGCCCATGGGATTTTTCAGGCAAGAGTACTGGAGTGGGTTGCCATTGCCTTCTCCGTAACTACTGGATAGATATTGTTGACGCATATTTGCTTACATTCCTGTCAACTTTGTTGTCTAACTGCTAGAGGGCAGGCTGAATACTTAACTGATCTTGCATAAGTTTTCTCAACACAAGCAGTTACTTTACAGTACTTATATTTATTGTCTCTGGTACTTATCTGGGTATGATCTGCCTTGTGACACCTCTCACACTCGTCTCCCCAAGGCATTCTTGCATGTCATGTGCGTTTAGCACTTGAAGAAATGCTTCACTCCAGTCTTTAACTTTGGTGCTGGGGTATCTGTTAGTCTCCCTCGCTGCTCCCCAAACTGGGGGGTACTTAAAAAAAATCTCTGCTGACATGTTCTCTTTTCTAGCATTTATTCATTTTAACTATTTTTAAATGTACATCGTTAAATATATGGTCATCACTGCCATCCACCCCATAACTCTTGTTATCTGGTCAATCTGAAATTCTGCATCTATTAAATAATAACTCTCCGTTCTCCCTTCCCTAGCCACCACCATTATACTTTCTGCTGATGATTTTAACTGCTATAAGTACTTGATATAAGTGGTATCATATATTATTTGTCTTTTTGGGACTGGTTTATTTCACTTACTATAATGTCCTCAAGGTTCACCGATATTGTAGCATATTGCGGAATTTCTTTCCGTTTTAAGAATGAATAATTTTCCATTGTATGAATATACCACGTTGTGGGAGGCCAGTCATTGGTCAGTGGACATTCGAGTTGCTTCTCCATTTTCTCTATTGTGAATGATGCTGCTGTGGACATGGGGAGGCCAATATCTCTTCATTTGAGACCCTGCTGTCAATCCTTTTTGGTGTATACCCAGAAGTGGAATTGCCAGATCATATGCTAGTTTGGTGGCACTAGTAAAGAACCTGCCTGCCAACACAGGAGACGTAAGAGAGGTGGGCTCGATCCCTGGCTCGGGAAGATCCCCTGGAAGACGGCATGGCAACCCACTCCAGTCAGTATTCTTGCCTGGACAGTCCCAGACAGCGGAGTCTGGTGGACTGTAGTCCCTGGGGTTGCAAAGAGTCGGACACAACCGAAGCGACTTAGTATATGCTAAGTTTAATTTTTTGAGGCCATCCCTACTGTTTTTCACAGTGGTTGTACCGTTTTACTTCCCAGCAACAGTTTACGAGCTTGCCCATTTCTCCATGTCCTGGTCCATACTTGTTTTCTGCTTTTTTTTTTTGGATAGTTTCCATCCTGATGGGTGTGATGTGGGATCTCATTATGGTTTTGACTTGCTTTGCCCTGATGACCCGTGACGTTGAGCATCATTTATGTGCTTATTGACTATTCTTGTGTCTTCTTTGACATGTGCTTTTTACATCTTTTTAAGTCACCTGGCACATTTGACCTGATACAGTCTTTATCTGTAAGGAAATGAAAATAGAGTTTTGTCTTTGAAATTCATAGCATCCACCAGAGGGCCTGACACCTCATGGGATCTTAGCACATGCTTGTTGAGCAATGACTGTACGGCCTTTGAGGTCAGAGATTGGTCTGAAGCTGCTTGGGAACAATATCTCAGTGGAGATCATGACCTAACGTATGGCCCTGAGAAGTCACTTTCCCATGGAAGGTCCTCGTGCTTTTAAAGCCTGTTTGTAGTCTGTGCAGTTTAAATTTTATTTATTTATTTTATTTTAGCAGATAATTTTGGAAACTGTTGCGTAAGAAATGGCCGGAAGTCAAATGAATGTCTAAAGAAGAGCTTGACATTTCTTCAGCAACATTCTTTTTAAAGATAACTTTCTGCCACCATGTCAGCCTCCACCGCACACAGCAGAAATGACAGAGATCTCCTTGGCGTTCCTTCCTCCACGAAGACGGCATCCCTGAGTGTCCTCCCCCAGGGCAGCAAGCTGAAGCTGCGTCCGAGTTCAGACTTGTCAGAGTGTGAAAATGATGATCCGTTACTGAGATCTACAAGTAAAGTCAGAGATATCAACAGCACTTACGTTATTTCTGCCTGTAAGAAAACAGAAGACACACCCCTCCTTCCTAACCCTGTGGGGAGGTTGACACTTCAGAGGAGAGCGACCAGGAGCAAGGAACCCTCTTCGCTTGGTCGTGAGTCGGAAGACGCCGGTGCGAAAACGGCAGAAACACGCCTTGCATTACAGCGTCGGACTAAGACAGATTGCGTGGAAAAGTGGAAAGGAACCCAGGATGTGGGCGGCAGAACAGAAAATAGTCGGCCTTCACCAGAAACTGGTATTAATGCAAAAGCTGTAAGCAGTGATAAAGACTTGCCTGTTGCACCTTCTGTACCTTTAACTCCAGACCCAAAAGACCCTGAAATGAAGGCTGATAGGAAATGTGCAGCGATGCGTTCTGCCCTCAGTGGGGCGGGTGAGAACGTTTCCCTTAAGTCCCTACGTGAGCGAGCGCCCACCGGTTCCCAGAGTCAGACTGAAGCTGTTCGCGCAGCGTGCGTGGCAGTTAGGCCCACTGAGAGCAGGTTGGAGACCAAAGTGTCAGGAGCAGGGGCCTCGCATCCCAGGGGTGCTGAGAGGGAAGCCGCGAAACTTCCACGTAGATTTGAAAGCTTAGAGAAAAGGACACCCTTCAAGTGTATTTCAGAGCCCAGGTCCACACCTAGGCGTGGCGTCCTGCAGCCTCGGAGCCCCGCTGCCTTGGTTCTGAGAAGCAGGAGGCCCATCCTGCAAGTTAAACAGACACCCCAGAGCTCTCTTCTTGCAAGTCAAAGGGAAAGGTCACGGGAAAATACATTCCTTCTTGAGGAAGAAACTGCGCTTCAGAAAACCTCTGCAGAAACAGGGCCCCTGAAGGTGGAGAGCAGCCAAGTGACTGTGGCGGTCAGAGTCAGGCCTTTCAGCAACCGGTACGTGACCTGCTTTTTGTCTGAGGCCAGCCTGCTCTGCGTGTTGGTGCGCGTTCATGCTGGCTGGCACTGCCTCTTTATAGACGGAACTTCCCGGTTCAGTTGGTAGTATGTGGATATTTTCGATGATTGGCTATAAAACAAAAAAATCGAAACCACCATATTTTGCAAGTGGAAGTTTCTCCAGATATATCTGTGCTTTAAAGTCTGACTGACGTCAGTCTCTAAGGCAGGCTGCTTTCAGAGCTGTCATAGATGTGTCTTCTGCTACTGCTAAGTCGCTTCAGTCGTGTCCGACTCTGCAACCCCACAGACGGCAGCCCATTGGGCTCCGCCATTCCTGGGATTCTTCTACCTTTCCCTTAAAAAGAGCGACAGCTGGTCGCTCGTTCCCCAAACAGGTCCTCTCAAAACCCTTTCCAGGGTGGTGGTCATCCCCTTATCGTCTGACATGTGGTTGTACACACACTGATCTGTGAGGTTTGACTTTGACGGCAAAAAAATCTCTCCCCCTGAGCGCCTGTGGACTCACCTGGTGTGACTGTGGCATCTGATTATCTTTAAATGGTTTGAGGACAACTGTGAAGACTTCCCAGAGTCAGTCATTTTCTTAGGTCTGTTGTGGATCAAAGTGAGTTGGAGGGTGTGGTGACCCTGTGGCTTCCCAGGTGGCTCAACAGTAAAGAATCCACCTGCCAACGCAGGACGCACAGGAGACACAGTTTCGATCCCTAGATCGGGAAGGTCCCCTGGAGCGGGGCAAGGCAACCCACTCTGGTATTCTTGCCTGGAGAATCCCATGGATGGAGCGTGACTGAACCGACGCTTCACACGAGCGTGATGACTGCAGTGTGGGCAGGCCCCTGGCGTGAACCTGCGTGGCCAGCAGTTGAGGCGGATTCCACAGGGCGCTGAGCCTTTTAGTGAGACTGTGGGTGAGTGATTAGGGGAGAGAGCTTGGGGAGAGCCTCAGGACTGCTCAGGGCAGAGAAGCAGCGGGACAGCCTGCACGGGTGGTAGCCCTGGAGGGACAGAGTGTGGGCCCGGGAGCAGCAGGGCCGCCGGGAGGGCGAGAAGGGGGGATTCCAGCAGCTGCTGCCGCCAAGCTGCTTCAGGCGTGTCTGACCCTGTCGACCCTGTGGACGGCAGCCCACCAGGCTCCCCCGTCCCCGGGATTCTCCAGGCAGGAACACTGGAGTGGGGTGCCGTTTCCTTCTCCAATGCATGAAAGTGAAAAGTGAAAGTGAAGTCGCTCAGTCGTGTCCGACTCTTTGCGACCCCGTGGGCTGCAGCCCACCAGGTTCCTCTGTCCATGGGATTTTCCAGGTGAGAGCACCGGAGTGGGTGCCATCGCCTTCTCCACATATAAGCAGAGTTGGCGGCAAAAAGAATTGTGTGGCCAGACAAGAACTCGGGCTTTTCTGCAGCTTAGGGCAAGAAGATTTCCTCCTGAATCTGAGACAGAAGCAGAGTTGATCCAAACAGTCAAAGTTTTAAGGGAAATGATTTAAAGCAGGAAGGACCTTTGGAGTCACAGAAACGTACCTTGTATCCGAAAGACACTTCAATTCAAACTTGTATCTAACTGAGTTTGTTGAAACTGTGCTCTTCTTTCCTGTCAGCTCTGTATAGATTCGTACCTCCAGAAATTCTTTATGATGTTTTCGAATACATTTCCAGTTAGAACTACAGGTACAGGTAGATTTCAGCGGACAGGATGAGAAAAGGGAGAACTTAAGAGGAAAAGGAAGAAGATGGAAAATCCTACACAAGTAGGGGAATTTTCTGGACAAGAAGCCTGGAATTCCCTTTTTCCTTTGAGCAGTGGCACTGGAGCTGCGGAAATAGCTTTTGGAAACCCGCTATCATGGTGCGTGCTGCCCTGCACGCTCTACATGAAACTAAAGAGCCGTCTTGCCCTGGAGGAACATACTACCTTAGTCTAAAGTCCTTATTATAGTCTGTGGAAATAATACTCAGAATAATTGCAGTGACGATACCTGCACTTCTTTTGAAAGGGAGAAGAGAGAAGGAGCGCCTCAGGCAGTCTTCCTGGATGGGGAGGAAGTCGCCGTGGAGCACCCCGGCACGCGGCAGGTGTACAGCTTTGCCTACGATCTTTCCTTTTGGTCCGTGGACGAGCGCCACCCGCGCTTTGCGAGCCAGACGGCCGTGTACCAGGCACTGGCGGCCCCGCTGCTGGGACAGGCCTTCCAAGGCTTCAACACCTGTCTGTTCGCGTATGGCCAGACTGGCTCTGGAAAGTCATACACGTAAGTCGTGTTGTGAATCCGACCATCCTGAAGCATTTGAGTCTTTTGTGAGGACAGCATAGTTTGAGAGAATATCTTTTTGAAACTGTACTGCTCTGGGCTCACCTCTCCATTTTACACTGCAGTTCTGCAAGTCGCTTTATCTCTGGGCTTCTGTTTATGCATGAGACACTGTTTACCTTGTCGGTATCGTTGGCCCCATTTCACTATAAATTCTCTCTCTCGTGTAAACTGAAGCTCAGAGAGGTTGTTTTGGAAGCTGTGTTGTGAGAATCACAAGCAAGTCATCTCAACAATGGTCTGGCTCTACTACCCGTCCTGGGAGGAAATGCTTGAGTTTTAACAGTAGCTAACATGTATCGAGTTCTTACTATATTCTAGGCCCTGTGCTAGAAGGCTCTGAATTAGATAGTTCTTCCTTAGCCCACTTTAAGAGAAGAGGAAATTCAGGTTTACTTTCTCCTCAAAGAATTTTGAAACCTACTTAGTTTTACTCCCCCCAACTCATAAATGTATTTTCTAGGATGATGGGCTTCAGTGAAGAACCAGGAATAATTCCAAGATTTTGTGAAGATCTTTTTGCTGAAATAGCCAAAAAACAAACTGCAGAGGTATGTTCTGTAAGCCTTCGTATTCGAGCAGACAGCAGGCAGACCGCGTCAAGGTCAGAGCTGAGGCCGACTCCGCAGACCCTGCCCCCTGGGACGGGGGTGGGGACCGGGTTCAGATGCGGGCGGTTCCTCCGGAGGGCCTTCCCCGCCAGCTTCTCCGCTTCCCCGGCTCTACCACCTGTGCGGGTGTGGGGTGGCCCAGCCCACTCGTGCGTGTCTGCAGTCGGGGGCGCACGCCCCTCCCTGAGGACAGCAGGGTCGGTGTTGTGCCGGCAGCAGCAGGAGGCTGGGGAGCGGCCTGCACACTCAGCCCAGGGGCGGCCCCAGTCGCTCGCGCCCGCCCCGCCCTGGCGCCGGGGGCCCACGCCCTCATCCAGTCCCGCCTGCAGTCAGCTGTCTGCAGGCAGCCTGCAAGACCAATTTTTCCCACGTTTGCTTGATGATAAGAGCCCCTGGGAATGTGTCAGGAGGCAGTCGTGTGCATGTGTGCACGCGTGCGCGTGTGTGTTTACTTGCTGAAAAGCTGCTGGAGATCCTGATTTGGTTTGTTGGGAGGGTAGTCTGGGAGTTTGTAATTTTCCGACAGTTGTGGACATTGCCTGTGAATGGAGTGTCTGCAGCCCAAGGTTCACGAGGGTACAGCAGGTATCGACTGTTCCTCCCTGTGGCGCAGTAGTACTTTGCTGTGTGTATACAGGGCGTGTTCTTTATGCATTTATCTGCTGATGGACACGTATGCTGTTTTTATCTTTCGGCTATTGGGTTAGCCAAAAAGTTCATTCATACCATCTGATGGAAAACCCAAGGGAACTTTTTGGCCAACGCACTATCCAGTGCTGCTATGAATATTGGTGTACAACTTCTATGAGTAATTTTAATTTATTCATAATTTTTTTGGGTAGATGTGAAATTGCTGGGTTATCTAGTAAGTCTATACTGAACCCTTTGAGGAACTGCCAGCCGTTTTCCACGACACCTGGACCATTTTACATTCCCACCCGCAGCCCCAGGTTCCGATTCCAGCTCTCACCAGCGTCACTGTTTTCCGTTTCCTCGATCGCAGCCGTCCTCGTGGGTGTGAAGCGGTTTCCCACCGTGGCTCTGACCTGCTTTCCCTGCTGACCTGCGCTGTTGGGCACCTTTTCTTGTGCCTGTTGACTGTGGTCTGCTTTGGAGAAATGCCTGCTTTTTAACTGATTGTTTGTCTTTCTGTTGTTGAATTGTAAGAGTTATTTATATGGAGATGTGTGTGTGCGTGCTGCCTGCTAAGTCGCTCAGTGGTGTCCGACTCTTTGCGACCCCATGGACTGTAGCCCACCAGGCTCCTCTGTCCGTGGGATTCTCCAGGCAAGAATACTGGAGTGGGGTTGCCGTTTCTCCTCCAGGGGATCTTCCCCACCCAGGGATCAAACCTGGGTCCCTGGTCTCCTGTCTTGGCAGGTGGGTTCTTTACCACTGAGCCACCTGGGAAGGCCTTGTATGGGGATCCTAGAGCCGTAAGATCTAGGATGTAAGGAGCGTGTAAGGAGCGTGAGGACTTTCAGGTAAACTGTTCTGTTTCTGTCTCTGCTAGGCCAGCTACCACCTTGAGATGAGCTTCTTCGAAGTCTACAATGAAAGAATCCATGACCTTCTCGTCTGTAAAGGTGAAAATGGGCAGAGAAAGCAAACGGTAAGATTTAAAAACTTGGTGTTTTTAATTTGTTTTCATTGCTGCATAGAATGATGTTAGTTCTCAAGATGATACATGGCTTAAATGCTGCAGTGCTCTTACATTACAGCAAATGCTTCGACGTGCAGTCTCACTGCATTGCCCCTTCCTGAATGAGCTGAACATTATTGTTAGAGGACATTAAATGAGTTATTAACTGTAACCTCATTTTACTTAAGCAAGTATTGTGTCACTATTAAAGATCATATATTCCAAGATTTAGTTGGGTCACACGTGTCAAATATCAAATGCCTTAAAGTCTGTGAAGCCAAAAAAAGGGTACAAGGTTTAAAGCCTTGTTTTTGGAGCATGTCTGTCTCACTGATCATCTAGCAAGCTGACGACAGATAATATTTTCTGCTCAATAGAAAGTTTCACAAGGCATAAACTTTTTGAAAACCTGTTATTATAATGAAAGGATTTTTAGTTTTGAAAAGAACCGTGGAGATTGAGAAGCTATAATCTGAAGAGGTCACTTGCTCAAAGTCACTCAGTCTGCCTTTGGCAGCATCTATAGACTTAAGCAAAACTTGGCATTTCCTTCTAAGACTTCTATGTGTTTTAAATTTTATGCTCATGAAGTGTAAAATGTATAATGTAAAACTGAAAAAGATGTTAACTGAAATTAACTGAACGTATTGTGGAAAGCCACTTAAAAGCACATGAACAGCAGTTACGGCATGACTTGAGAATAACAAACCCTTAAGATGTTGGAAAGTGAAAGTGAAGTCGCTCAGTCGTGCCCGACTCTTTGCGACCCCATGGACAGTTGCCTACCAGGCTCCTCCGTCCATGGGATTTTTCCAGGCAAGAATATTGGAGTGGGTTGCCATTTCCTTCTGCAGGGGCTCTTCCCAACCCAGGGATCGAAC
>SJYX01013246.1:35832-120968 GCA_006410675.1 Oreotragus oreotragus | reverse complement strand
TTCTGTTGTTTTAGGCAGTCAGACCCTGGACTGCCCGGGCTCCCTGGGCTGGGGGGGGCGGGCGGGGGGCACTGGGTCTGTGTCCAGCCCTCCCTCCCGTACGAGTGGAGCAGCTCATCCCCAGACCGTGACGTTTGATATACTCCTGAGTGGTTTTCTAAGTTTTGTTCATGTCTTGATTCTTAACGATTTATGTATGTAGATATTTTTAAACTCTTAAACTCTTGTTTTTCTTTGAAAAGAATGTGGAAAGAAAAACTTGAACAAGCTGAAAAAAGAAAACTTCAAGTAACAAAGGAGTTACAGGTATCATTCCAGCTCTCTAACCTGATTTGAAAATTTGCAGAGGTATGCCAGTAAATATGCAGATGTAGTTTCTCAAATGCTCATTGTATACTGACTGAACAGAGCAAAATCTTAGAGGGAATTCTTGTGAGGAGCTTTAAGATAAGGATTGTGATGCTTAGAGCCTGTGAGCTGGTTGGAAAGTTAAAATACAACAATCTAGTTCTCTTCACGTTGGTTCAACAAATATCATATATTGATGCTGTGCCAGGCCTGGGGAGGCCGAGGTGAATCCAGAGAACCTGGGACCCAGAGAGGGCTTTACTGAAGTGTCGTGTGATTGGAGGGTTAAAGCACGCTCATGCCATCTGGTAGGTACACCGTGGTGGGCCCTGGCTGTGCCCTCTGAATCACCCTAATGCAGTGGCAGAGGAGCAGCAATTCTCCGTGATGAGGGCGGTCACTGGGGGGACTTTGAACAGAAAGGGACAACTAAGCAAAATCTTGTACAATGAGCAGGAGCTTGTTGGTTTCCAAAGTCAAAACGTCTAAGCAGAGAAATACCATGCTTAGAAGCACACAGGCTTGATGCAGCCTGATGCCCTGAGAATTAGGGACAGATGCGTGGCTGCAGGGACGGGTCAGACTGGAGAGGGGGGCACAGCTGGGCCACAGTGCAGTGAGGGCCGGTGGGCGGGCTACGACGGGCTTTAGGTGGAAGGAGCGGGACCATCGGCCTGGGTCTGGACCCACGGTGCAGTGAGGGCCGGTGGGCGGGCTACGACGGGCTTTAGGTGGAAGGAGCGGGACCATCGGCCTGGGCCTGGCCAGGTTCTCCTGGCGAGGGTGTGGGAGAGGGCTCAAGGGAGGGACGGCGAAGGCCAGGAAAGGCGCCCGTCTCAGAGCTATGGCTGGGGTCACAGGAGGAGGTGACGAGAGTCGGGGCAGGCGGGGGGGGGACTGGGTGCAGGGGCCGGAAAGGAGGGAAGCTGTCAGGCTCAAGAGGGTCCTCCTGAGGTGTGTGTAGACAGGGACGTGGGGAATGGTGCCTGAAAGGTGCGCCCTGCGTCGGGTGATCAGGAGGTTGTTGTCAGGGTGAGGGGACCCCGTGGTGGCTGCAGAGACGCGGTCTCAGGACCCGGCCCGCTGTGGACGGTTGCGGGTGAGGACAGGCGCGTGGAGACACCAGGCTGAGCCCTGAGCAGGCCGAGGCTGGTGAGGGACACAGGGTCAGCCTCACCCTGCGAAGCTTCTAAGAAGTATGCCGGTCACACTCACGAGGCCGTTAATTACCAAGTCACACGTCCTGTGACGTTCACGTTTAACGCAGACCTTTCATTTTAGGTCGGTTTAACAGTTTTCATGCTCCTGATCAAGGTTAACTATTTTTCTGACTTCTCCTAGAAAGCAGGAATTACCTTTCAAATGGACAACCATTTGCCAAACCTGGTCAATCTCAACGAAGACCCTCAGCTGTCGGAGATACTGTTATACATGATTAAAGAGGGGACGACCACAGTCGGAAAGTGCAGACCCGGCTCCAGCCATGATATCCAGCTGTCGGGGGTGCTGATCGCCGACGACCACTGGTGCGTCCCTCAGATCCGCCTGCCTGCAGCTCCCTCCCCACGCGTCTCCACTCACGCTGAGGCCCTGGTGTGACTCTGAGGGGGCCCTGCTAGCCAGGACAGCCGGTGGTCGGGGCGCCCCGTGCGGACGGCAGGCCCGCTGCCCTCCCATGAGGAGTGCCGCAGGAGGAGTGTTGCTGCGTTTCTGATTGTGTGTGTGATGTGGCCAAGGGGTTATTTCTTGGAGTTACGGTCTTAGGCATGACACTTCTAGCCATCATTTATGGCCGGATTTTTGGCTGGATGATGAATTTAAACCTCTGCCCCTGTAAGTGGAGCGATGCTGCATGTGATGGGATGATGGTTCATGTGAACTGGGGTAGCTCCATACTGCATTTTCATGATTCATCTCTGTTGATGCACTTGTGTTTTCTCGGCTGCAAAGTGTCATGTGGTGTGGAGTTACTGGTCTGTTTTGTCGGTAGACGTTTGGTGGTTTCTCACATTCCACTCCCACAGCACTGCTGTGAGTGCTTGTGACACGTGTCCTGGTACAAACGGGTAGAGCATCCCTGGAGTAAGTGTCAACAGCTGAGACAGGGCCCTCGGGGCAGCCTGGCACCTGGGCCCTTCTGTTTGGCCCGTGTGCCGTATGAACGTGGCGACTTTGCAGTTACCATGTCACGATAATTCCCAAGTTTGGGAAGCAGCCCTAAGTGTGTGTCTGGGAGGGGAGAGAGTAGCCTGCAGGATGTATGCATTCTCCTTTATGAGGTGATTTCCGATTGCCTTCCAGGATGATGGTCATTTCTGCCGCAGTTGGCACTCGGAGTTCCTGTTACCCTCAGATCCTTGCCAACACTTAGCACTGTTCAGTTCAGTTCAGTTCAGTTCAGTTGCTCAGTTGTGTCTGACTCTTTGCGACTCTATGAATCACAGCACGCCAGGCCTCCCTGTCCATCACCAACTCCCGGAGTTCACTGTTGGGTGGACGCAAACTGGTGTCTCGGTGGGCATTCGTTTGCCCTTCTAGTAATCCTCACGTATCTTGGCCGCTTTTGCTGGCTCCTTTGAAACTCGTTTGTAACTTGTTTGTAGCTTGTTTGTGCTCCTTTGTAGCTCCTTCCTGTGTTTTGTCCATTTTTCAATTGTATTGTTTGTTTTTTCCTTCAAAGCAGATCTTTCTGTGTTCTGGTTGGCAAGTTTTCGTGAGTTTCATGCGTTGTGAATAGCTTTTCCAGTGTGTGGCTCATCTTTTCTGTCTCTCACGGTACCTTTCAGTGGATCAAAGTTCCTAGTATATCACACAAGTGAATCTTTTCCTTTATGGTTGTCAGTTTCTGTGTCTTGTTTAAAAAAAAAAACCCTTTCTGTATTGAGTTTATAGAGATAGTCTCCTAAATTATCTTTTAAATGTTTTGAAATTTTGCTTTCCCATTTAAGTCCTTAAGTAGTCTGGAATTTTTGGTTTGGTGTGAAGTACTGATCTAAATTCATTTATTTTCCCTGTGAATAACCAGTTCTGCCAGTACCATATCTTAAACAAGACGTGGCTTTTTTTTTATGTGGTGTTCACACAAGAAGCTTCTAAGGATACGGAGCGACTTTCTCACTAATTCCGCGTGGTCTTAGTCGTCTGAGCTCCACGACGCCTTTGTACGCGGTGTGGTTCGGCTTCTTGATCTTCAGTTCCTCTTGGTGTTCTCTTAGCTGGTTTCTGTAACAAATAAGTCCAGTATTATTTACACTTGTGGCAAAGATACAGAACATGCCCCCAAGGAGTGGAGAGTCCAGCAGGGGGCCAGGAAGTCCCCGACTTGCCTGGCCCTTGGTTAGAGTACACGGATCAGTACTTGTAAGTATTTTAAAGTATTTTCTTTTAATGTTTGTGTATTCATTTTTCATTTTGGGAGGAGAGGGGTTAGTATTTTTTTTTTAGGTAGTTTTAATCATAATACATACAATGAAAAATTTTCCCACCACTGCTGGATAGAATTGTTAGAGAAGCCAGGCTTTTTTCACCAAAGCTTCAAAATCTAATGGAAGGAAAATGAGGGGATTCTTATACGTTACTGGCTTCCCTGGTGTTGCAAGCGTCTGCTGCAATGTGGGAGACCTGGGTTTGATCCCTGGGTCGGGAAGATCCCCGGGAGAAGGAAATGGCAACCCATTCCAGTATTCTTGCCTGGAGAATCCCATGGAGGGAGGAGCTTGGTGGGCTATAGTCCACGGGTTGCAAAGAGTTGGACACGACTGAGCGACTTCACTCTACGTTACTATTGTCATAAATTGATAGGAACCTTAGCACCAAAGGAACACCCCAACGAGCCTTATGTGGCCCGCTTTTCCTTCCTCGTCAGTCTATCCATCACTGTAACCACGGGCTCCCTGTCTTCACAGCACCATCACCAATTCTGATGGGACAGTGAGTATCGTCCCGGCGGGGGAAGCGAAGACATACGTAAATGGAAAACTGATTTCGGAGCCAACGGTGTTGCACCATGTAAGTTGGCTGCTGCTGAGACACGAGAAACTGTTCCGCTTTGGGCAAGGGATTCAGTTTTGCTGAGCCCGGTTCAGAGCAACGGGGAGGACTCTCTGGCTCTCACATTCTCTCTCCTGGCGTTTCACAAATCGTCTGCCTTTGTGCAGAGACCAGCCCCCAGGAGCTGCCCAGCGGCAGCACCGTTACATGTCCTGGGCAGAGCTGAGCTTTGGTCAAGCCTCAGCCCTGCCAGCTGCTGTTTGACCTTTGAGACGTTATTAGGCCCAGGTGACTTATTTACACTTGTGGCAAAGAAACAGAACATGCCCCCAAGGAGTGGAGAGTCCAGCAGGGGGCCAGGAAGTCCCCGACTTGCCTGGCCCTTGGTTAGAGTACACGGATCAGTACTTGTAAGTATTTTAAAGTATTTTCTTTTAATGTTTGTGTATTCATTTTTCATTTTGGGAGGAGAGGGGTTAGTTATTTTTTTTTTAGGTAGTTTTAATCATAATACATACAATGAAAAATTTTCCCACCACTGCTGGATAGAATTGTTAGAGAAGCCAGGCTTTTTTCACCAAAGCTTCAAAATCTAATGGAAGGAAAATGAGGGGATTCTTATACGTTACTGGCTTCCCTGGTGTTGCAAGCGTCTGCTGCAATGTGGGAGACCTGGGTTTGATCCCTGGGTCGGGAAGATCCCCGGGAGAAGGAAATGGCAACCCATTCCAGTATTCTTGCCTGGAGAATCCCATGGAGGGAGGAGCTTGGTGGGCTATAGTCCACGGGTTGCAAAGAGTTGGACACGACTGAGCGACTTCACTCTACGTTACTATTGTCATAAATTGATAGGAACCTTAGCACCAAAGGAACACCCCAACGAGCCTTATGTGGCCCGCTTTTCCTTCCTCGTCAGTCTATCCATCACTGTAACCACGGGCTCCCTGTCTTCACAGCACCATCACCAATTCTGATGGGACAGTGAGTATCGTCCCGGCGGGGGAAGCGAAGACATACGTAAATGGAAAACTGATTTCGGAGCCAACGGTGTTGCACCATGTAAGTTGGCTGCTGCTGAGACACGAGAAACTGTTCCGCTTTGGGCAAGGGATTCAGTTTTGCTGAGCCCGGTTCAGAGCAACGGGGAGGACTCTCTGGCTCTCACATTCTCTCTCCTGGCGTTTCACAAATCGTCTGCCTTTGTGCAGAGACCAGCCCCCAGGAGCTGCCCAGCGGCAGCACCGTTACATGTCCTGGGCAGAGCTGGGCTTTGGTCAAGCCTCAGCCCTGCCAGCTGCTGTTTGACCTTTGAGACGTTATTAGGCCCAGGTGACTTATTTACACTTGTGGCAAAGAAACAGAACATGCCCCCAAGGAGTGGAGAGTCCAGCAGGGGGCCAGGAAGTCCCCGACTTGCCTGGCCCTTGGTTAGAGTACACGGATCAGTACTTGTAAGTATTTTAAAGTTTTTTAAAATACTTAGAAGTGTTACCCTCCCCAGGCCCTTTAACGATGACACTAGGGGAACAGGCATGAACATTCTGCTGCAGGCGAAGCAAGGCCTGTGGTCACCCGGTGTGTGTGTGGGTGTGTGTCTGCCTCTCAGGGAGGGTGGAGAGAGGGCTGCTGGAAGCATCAGCTTGTGCCCGGTGTGTGTGTGTGTGTGTGTCTCAGGGAGGGTGGAGAGAGGGCTGCTGGAAGCATCAGCTTGTGCCCAGTCCTTAGGGCAGTGTCTGGAGACTGAGCTCAGCCGGCGCTCGGCACTGCTACTGTTGGCCTCTGTGTTCTGTTAGCGTCCTCCTTCCTAGAGTTGGGTTAATAATAGGCACGTGGGCAGCGTGTCCGCCCCAGTTCTTGGCATATGGACGGTGCGGTAGCTTACTGTGAATGATGTTGAATTCGTGATCTCCGAAGAAGATTTAGCTTCAGGACCAGGGACCAGGCCTGACCACTCAAGAGCTTTTGTGAAGCAGAGCTTTATTAAAGTGAAAAGGGACAGAGGAAGCTTCTCACACAGACTCAGAAGTGGGGGGAGGCCCCTCGCTAGTGTTAGCACGGGGGTTATGTGCTTTCTTAACTGGCCATTGCGGTAAGTCAAGAGAGTGTCTCAAGGTGTAAAGATCTTACTAGATCCACTCCCATAGTTTACATTTTAAGATAACAGAATCAGCCAGAAGGTTTTCAGGAAGGAGAAACTGCCCTCAGCAGGATACATTGTTGTTATATAACCCTTAGTGTAGAGTTTAAACTGAGTTGCTTGTTGTGTGATTATCAGCTCTGTGTCATCGTGTGTGTGTGTGTGTGTGTGTGTGTGTGCGTGTGCGTGTGCGGTCTCATCCGACTCTGTAGCCTCTGTCCATAGGATTCTCCAGTCGAGGATACTGGAGTGGGTTGCCGTGTCCTCCTCCAGGGGATCTTCCCGACCAAGGGACTGAACCCACGTCTCTGGCTTCTCCTGTGTTGACAGATGGGTTCTTTACCAGTAGTGCCACCTGGGAAGCCCGGTTCTGGGCTTAAAGAAAAAAACGCTTTATGTGACTAAGAGTAAGGAATGTAGAGGAGAAAAAGATGTTTTTCCTTTCCTCCTCCCCGAGAACTCCAGATAGGGTGGGTGAGTGGTGTACTTGTCAGTCGATCAGCCAACCTAGGTGAGGTGGAGACGCTCCAGGGCCCCTTTTGCATCCCTGAGTCAGTTTCTTGTGCATTGATTTTAAAAGTGGAACTTTTGTACTTTTGTTGTTTTTCAAGGATCGTTCTGTATTTTTGCCCTATTTGTGTGTTAGTCACTCGGTCGTGTCCGACTCTTTGCGACCCCATGGACTTTAGTCCACTACGCTCCTCTGTCCGTGGAATTCTCCAGGCAGGAATACTGGAGTGGGTTTCCGTTTTCTTCTCCAGGGGCCCTTCCCGACCTGGGGATTGAACCCTGGTCTCCTGCATTGCAGGCAGACTCTTTACCGACTGATGTTGTTTTTGAAGAATTGGTCTGTAGTTTTGCCTTATTTACTTTTTACTATTGTTGCTTAAAGAAAGAAGAATCTCAAAGGAAGAAGATCCAGGAAATAAATAATCAAAAGGCGAATCACAAAATTGAGGAACTGGAAAAGGCGAAGCAGCGCTTTGAGCAGGAAATTCACGTTAACAGAAAGCGGCTGGAAATGGAGGCCCTGGCGACAAAGCAGGTGACCTCATCGTGTGGCTAGTGTGACTGTCTGGAGGGGAACCTGGATTTTACAAAAATTTACCCATTTGCTTATTCTGGGCTGTGCTGCGTCTCCACTGCAGCGAGAGGGCTAATCTCTGGGTGCGGAGCATGGGCTCAGTGGTGGTGGTGTCGGGCTCAGCTGCCCTGCAGCACGTAGGGTCCTCCCGGACCAGGGGTGGACCCCGTGTCCCCTGCACTGGCCGGCGGATGCTAACCCCTGGGCCGCCAGGGAAGCCCCTAGATTTTGTTTTAAAGAACTTAGGCTCCGTTGAGGGCGATGGCCAGCTCTAGGTCTGAGGGTGAGCGGGGTCTCCCTGGCCGAAGTGTCCCTCCTCCCCCGTCGTCACATGGATGCCCAGTGACACAGGAGTGACAGGTCTGAGGGTGACACAGGAGTGACAGGTCTGAGGGTGAGCGGGGTCTCCCTGGCTGAAGCGTCCCTCCTCCCCCGTCGTCACACCATCACACAGATGCTGAGGGGCGCTACGGCACAGGGCAGAGGGCGCGGCTCACTCCTGTACCAGTTGCATCCTGGCGCCGGGACGGGAGGAGCAGCGGGCAGGCCCTGGGGCACCAGCGTCCCTCGTCTCTCTGAGGGCGGAGGCTTCTTCCGGGTGGTGCTCTCCAGCTGCCGGTCCAGGGGCCCCGCATTGCCCGGGGGAGGTGAGATTCTGGTGCCTCTAGCACCGCGGGGTCAGAGCTCCGAGCGGGGCTGAGTCCCTCGTGAGCGCCCCGGAGCAGGCGCCGCTGATCCCGGAGGGAGAGCCCCGCTCTCATCTCCGCTTCGACTTCTTGTGCCTTCAAGTTTGACTCTCAAGCAGCAGCCTTATTTGTTTTCTTTCTGAGTTTATAGTGGAGGTGGGGTTAGCGAAGATACCGTCAGACACCTAGAAACAGCCCTACTGGAGCTTGCTGAGGAGATGTGTATCGAGTGGCCAGTGGACCACCTCAGAGCGTTTTAGGAACAGCTCGCATCTTGAAGACAACTACTAGTGGGCGGGTAGACAGCTCACTAGTGTCAAGCGAGCTTTTGAGGGGTTGTTTTCATTTAACCGTTTAATTTAGTCAACAGATGTTCTTGAGTGTGGGCTTTTTTGAGTAGTTTTTTCCCTGAAGGTTTTTATACTCAATGGGAAGAAAAAGCTTATGTCATCAGAAATCCCTCCTGATTTTGTGGAGGAAACAACGTTGTTTTCTGAAGGTTCTTTAAAAGCCTTTCCTGCTTAATAAAATGCGTCCTGTGGAACGAGAATCATGTCGTATGCTGCCGTTACCAGCCTGGTTCATAATTCCTCTCTCTGCATGCTCTCGTGTGTGGCTCCACGTGAATGAATGTCACCCAGGCTTTAGAAGACCACAGGATTCGCCACGCAAAAATTCTGGAAGCTCTAGAAACAGAAAAGCAGAGGATTGCTCAGGAAGTGCAGATTCTACAGCAGAATCAGAGCCACAGGGATAAAGCCTTCACAGGTGAGTGCAGGATGACCTCAGCAGGCATTCCAAACATGCATTATTTCATACAATTGCTAAGATGTTAGTTATCCTTGTATATTCAAAATGTTCTATTCTATGTGTTAACAGACTTCTCTGGATCTAGATAAATTTGTATGAGCTATTATTTTTAGAATATTTAGTTATATGATCAAATAGTAAACAGAATTCCAAGTATTATTTTCATGTGTATCATGTTTTTTAAAATGTCTTAATCTAATTCTGAATTCTTATTTTTTAAGAATTATCTAAGTTGTGTGTAATCATTGCACACATCACTTTCTTTCTTACTTGGAAGTTATTTTTTTGTACATTTCTGCATTCCTATGTAGAACACAGGATGTTTTCAATGGAAATTTAATTACAGAAAATCTCAAATAAACTGTGAAAGCCCAGAGATTGCTTCAGTAAACCCTTACATTTCGCCATCTTCAACAATTCCCCACACAAGTTGAGTTTTGTTCCAGCCCCTGCTCAGCCCGCTGCCTCCTTGGAGTGTTCTGAAGCAAAAACCCAAACAACTTGATCTGCAAATACGCCCCTATGTGTCTTCAAGTGAGATAAGGCCTCTTTTCTCTGTCACTCTCTGAAACTTAATCTGATATTGTTCAGTTCAGTTCAGTCGCTCAGTCGTATCCGACTCTTTGCGACCCCATGAATCGCAACACGCCAGGCCTCCTTGTTCATCACCATCTCTCAGAGTTCACTCAGACTCGCGTCCATTCAGTCAGTGATGCCATCCAGCCATCTCATCCTCTGTCGTCCCCTTCTCCTCCTGCCCCCAATCCCTCCCAGCATCAGAGTCTTTTCCAATGAGTCAACTCTTCGCATGAGGTGGCCAAAGTACTGGAGTTTCAGCTTTAGCATCATTCCTTCCAAAGAAATCCCAGGGTTGATCTCCTTCAGAATGGACTGGTTGGATCTCCTTGCAGTCCAAGGGACTCTCAAGAGTCTTCTCCAACACCACAGTTCAAAAGCATCAATTCTTCAGCGCTCAGCTTTCTTCACAGTCCAACTCTCACATCCATACATGACCACTGGAAAAACCATAGCCTTGACTAGACGGACCTTGGTTCACAAAGTAATTCATGTCTCTGCTTTTGAATATGCTGTCTAGGTTGGTCATAACTTTCCTTCCAAGGAGTAAGCGTCTTTTAATTTCATGGCTGCAGTCACCATCTGCAGTGATTTTGGAGCCCCAAAAAATAAAGTCTGACACTGTTTCCACTGTTTCCCCATCTATTTCCCATGAAGTGATGGGACCGGATGCCATGATCTTCGTTTTCTGAATGTTGAGCTTTAAGCCAACTTTTTCACTCTCCTCCTTCACTTTCATCAAGAGGCTTTTTAGCTCCTCTTCACTTTCTGCCATAAGGGTGGTGTCATCTGCATATCTGAGGTTACTGATATTTCTCCTGGCAATCTTGATTCCAGCTTGTGTTTCTTCTAGTCCAGCGTTTCTCATGATGTACTCTGCATAGAAGTTAAATAAGCAGGGAGACAATATACAGCCTTGATGTACTCCTTTTCCTATTAGGAACCAGTCTGTTGTTCCATGTCCAGTTCTAACTGTTGCTTCCTGACCTGCATACAGATTTCTCAAGAGGCAGGTTAGGTGGTCTGGTATTCCCATCTCTTTCAGAATTTTCCACATTTTATTGTGATCCACACAGTCAGAGGCTTTGGCATAGTCAATAAAGCAGAAATAGAAGTTTTTCTGGAACTCTCTTGCTTTTTCCATGATCCAGTGGATGTTGGCAATTGGATCTCTGGTTCCTCTGCCTTTTCTAAAACCAGCTTGAACATCAGGGGGTTCACGGTTACCACAACTGAAATATTCGTATCAGTTTCTTATACTCACTAGGATCTAGTCCATTTTCGCCTTTCCTGGATTCCTCTCCGTCTGCTTCTGTCTGCAGACAGCTCTTGCCCACTTGCTCCGCCCCCTGTGACTTGTGGCCAGGAGCAGCCAGTGGGTGTTCCTGGAGGCCTGTGGTGGCCCCAGGCTGCCGCAAGGCGGGTTCCCGCAGGGCGTCGGCCAGGCTCTGCCTCAGCAGGGACACCCGGTAGCTGTGCCCGACCCTCCCCACAGCGTTTGTGTCAAATTACTCTGCAAGGATGTTCCTTATGTCTCTTGCAAGAGATAAGAACATTTTGTTAATTCATCTTTTTGTTCCTCTTAGGTCCTAAAATAGGGCCTTGCCACAAATACTGATTTTTTTTTTAAATTCACTTGAATAATGAATTTTATTCTTTCAAAAAAATGCTTTTAATGGGAATACTGGTTATAAGTTTGACTGAACAACATAGGAAGTGTCTATGGTAAAGTCTTAAATCTGAATTAGGAACATGGAGTTGTGGACTAAAATTGTTTTTATTTCCTGATGTGTTTCTATTTCTGTCTTTATCTATCTATATACTTTTAAAATTTCAGGCAAAATATAAAAGGTTTGTGTTTCTATGTAAGTTAAAGCTGTAGTGTCCTTCGTCTAATGCTTTAACTTGGACTTTAGGATGAAGAGAAGATCTTTAGAAATATTAGAAGGAAAAGCAGCATCTTTGGCATTTCCTGTCTCTGTGAACTCTACTTTTCTTCCCTGCCTCCTAGGTGAAAGCCCTCATTTTGGGTGAAGAAGGTTTTATTTCGCAGTGAGGGCTGCAGAAAAGTCCCTGAGCTAGCGCCCTTCCCGTCTGTGATGCACAGTTAACGCCATTCCTGCGAAGCTGGGTTTTCAGAGGGTGTGCCCGGCGGTGTGTCGGTGCCCACGCCCCTGTTCTCAACCTTCCCTCTTGCCTCCTGCCAGTGCAGCCCAGCTGGAGCTCCATGAAGCTGTCCGTCATGATTCAGGAAGCCAACGCCATCAGCAACAGGTTAAATAGGAATTATGTTTTTGGCAGGTGAGCAGTTACCTTATTAGTAAACTCATTCTTCGCTTTAAACCAGTTGCCCTTTATGTGATTTTGTTGCTGTTGAGTGTCTTCAGTACTCTACATGCCCGTCTAGGAGTGAGCAGGTGTCAGAGTCCCCAAGGGCACTTCCAGACTCCCCTTTCAGAGGTCATTTTGGAGTGAATAAGGCTTTTTAAAATATTTTATAAACAGCAATTTTTGTTGGTTTAGGAACTTACTAATTTTCTTTTGAGAATTTATTAGTATTCCACATTTTAAAAGAAATGTGCAATATTGAATTTTTAATTTAAAAAGTTATTATTAAGAATTTATTTTAGTATATAGAATATCCTAGACCTGATNTTTCAGAGGTCATTTTGGAGTGAATAAGGCTTTTTAAAATATTTTATAAACAGCAATTTTTGCTGGTTTAGGAACTTACTAATTTTCTTTTGAGAATTTATTAGTATTCCACATTTTAAAAGAAATGTGCAGTATTGAATTTTTAATTTAAAAAGTTATTATTAAGAATTTATTTTAGTATATAGGATATCCTAGACCTGATTATGGAGAAGGCAATGGCACCCCATTCCAGTACTCTTGCTTGGAAAATCCCATGGATGGAGGAGCCTGGTGGGCTGCAGTCCATGGGGTTGCTAAGAGTCGGACACTACTGAGCGACTCCCCTTTCACTTTTCATTTCATACATTGGTGAAGGAAATGGCAACCCACTCCAGTGTTCTTGCCTGGAGAATCCCAGGGACGACGGAGCCTGGTGGGCTGCCGTCTATGGGGTCGCACAGAGTCGGACACGACTGAAGCGACTTAGCAGCAGACCTGATTATACCTATAACAGAAGTACTTAACTCTGAAGAGACTTAATCGGTGGACTGAGTTTTATGGGAGCTGTTCTGTTTCCAGAATCTCTCGGTTATGTGTATTTGTTATGTGCATTTTAGGAGAAGCTTTTTTTTCCTTTGGTTTCTCTTTCAGACATGTGGTGTCAGATAAAGGAAGCAGTTCTGACGCTTGTATTCGGGTCCGTAATCTGCAGCTCGGGGTCTCAACCGTCTGGAGTCTGGAAAAGTTTGAGTCTAAGCTTGCGGCAATGAAGGAACTTTATGAGGTTTGTAGTATCAGAAACTCTATAAACTTTCGAAATGAAAAATACAAAAGTAATGTGTTCTCATTAAGGAAAATTTGACAAATATTAATAAAAGGCCATCCACAGTAGCCAAACCAACCAGTATTAACAATTGTGTATATTTACTTTTACCTGTAGAAGGGATTTTTGGGGTTTAATATATTTACAGCTGTGTGAGGCGTGCTTCCCTGGTGGCTAAGAGATAAAGAATCTGCCTACGATTCAGGAGACCTGGGTTTGACCCCTGGGTTGGGAAGATCCCCTGGAAAAGGAAACCCTCTCCAGTATTTTTGGCTGTAAAGTTCCATGGACAGAGGAGCCTGGTGGCCTGCAGTCCATGGGGTCTCAAAAAGAATCAGACACGACGTAGTGACTAACACGTTCACTTTCATAGCTGTATGGAGAAGTTTAGCACTAAATCTGTTCAGGTACAGTAGCGTGATCTTTAAATTGTGCACGGGAGCTGAAGGGGAGAAGGGTGTGACGGACGTGGAGCTGCCTGCAGCGGGCTGGGTCCTCCCCAGTGCGGGCGTTCCCGCCCCCTGCTGTGCCCTCGGGGCTTCTGTTGTTTGCTGCTTGAAAAGTCACAGCTCTGCACGTGTTGGTTTCTAATATCTTGTTTCCTTGTCTTCCATTTTCTGACACTGTATCAAAAAATATAAACTTTTTATTCTGTTTTTCTCACTGACAAATTGCCTGCCAGGAATATTGTCATTTATCAGTGTCCCTGGTTTAACTTAGATTTTCATAATTAGTGACTGAGGATTTGTTTGGTAAAGGGTGTGTTCACGTTCTCTGAATTTTTTGGCAAGTGAAGTGTGAGGAGTGAGCTAACATCTGTAAGCTTTCTTAACATATTTTGATAATAAACCTTGATTTAAAAAAAATAACCTTCATTTTATATTTATCGTATACGTTTCCCCCCTGGCTATGTTGACATGTCCAGGGTTTCATTTTGTTGTGCAGGCATTTTTAATTTGGCTCATTTGAACCTGTTAATCTGCAGATCTTACTGAAACAGCATCCACTTCTCTGCATTTTTACTTTGATAAATGCAGCCAGGTATTTAAACCTTTTCCCCCTTCGTTACTGGAAACTCCGTATTTATTTCCTTAGAGCCATGGGGGTAGCCGGGGTGAAGACGTCTTCTGTGGCCCTGAAGATGAGTGGGAACCCGACATCACCGATGTTCCTGTTTCTTCCTTTTCCAGGAGGAGGTGAGGGTGCGGGCGCTGCTGGCCCTCTCGCTCTGGGTGTAGCCGCGCGTCACTCCCTGTCCACAAGAACTGTCTGCTGTCACGGCGGGCATCTGTGGGGGAAAGCCCGAGTGTCAGTGATCAGATTACAGCCGTGAGGGCGTTAGGTTGCTTATGTTCAGTTAGTATATGAAGGAAAAGTCCTCAGTATTTTACCATAGAAGTTTTAAGAGCAGCTTAGACTGGCATAAATCCAGTTTCCTATAAAAACGAGCAGTGTTTATTACTTTAAATTACCCTTTCTCAGAAGCCTGGTATTCTGTGATGTTTTATCGTAGTTTGCGGAGTGTGAGATGCAGTCAGGTTAGCACGAGCAGCTCGGCCCTCAGTCGTGGTGGCCGAGGGCCTCCGTGCGTGACAAGTGCCGCTTATTAACTGAGGCGGACGAGACGCACGGCTGCCCCTCTTTCCCCGACCCTCGGGCTACAGAGAGGCGAACGTGCCCTGGAGGGGCCTTCGCCCCGGGGCCCAGCCCCAGCGTGGTTGGAACCAGGACTGCGGCTGCCGTGTCTGGGGGTGCCAGAGAAAGGCCCGGCGCTCCCTGTCCTCCAGGGCCGGTGGGAGGAGAGCAGGGGCAGGGCTGGTGATGAGGGCCCGGCCTGGACCCCAGGGAGGGTGGGCTTCACACGCGTCCCGGAGGCCAGACCCCAGGCCTGGGCATGGGTGACGAGGATGCGGCCAGGGGACGGGCGGGGGAGCCGGGTGGGGCTGGTGTGGACACGGTGAGGTTGAGGTTCCCAGATGGGGGTCTCCTGCGGTCTAAGGCTTCGAGGAGGAGAGGGGGCCTTTCAGGATGTGGAGGTCACGGCGGTTCATCCACCGGAAGCATGGTCACCGGGGAGCGTGTGTCGAATGTCTGCTGAGCAGCAAAGGCCCTCTTTACCCCCAGTTCACGGACGAAGTCACCGAGGATTTAAAGAGATGAGACCCTTGTCCAAAGCCCCCCAGCTGCTAAGGGAAGGGCTGGTGCTCAAGCCCAGGTCTGAGCGAGGCCCGAGCCCCCGACCGCGACTGTACCACACACTCTCTGTTGCAGGGAGCAGTGTCTTTCTGGGTAACATTCTTTTTAACTTTGTCGCCTTCGGCCGCAGCTCAGAATCCATCCGGGCCCAGCCTCCCCGCGAGCCTCCCTCTCTCCCCGCAACCCGCCTGCCTCCCCGTGCGGCTGACCCCCGCTCTGGGGGTGGGGCCTCCGCGCTCTGGGGCCACGTCCTTCTCCAGAGTCTCTGCAGGCCGCCCCCCACCCCCTAGTACTTTCACAGCGCGGCACCCGACTGTAGGTACTTGCCTCATTTCTCGCTCTTCCTATGGACCTTAAGCTCAGTGAGCCCAGAAGCTCACTGATGAGCTTCAACCACGGTGTCCAGAGCCCGAGGCTAGCGGGACGGTTGACCCTGAACAACACGGGTTTCCAGCAGGAAACCCTACAGGCCTGGGGTTGGTTGGGCCCACGGATGTGGAGGAACCTCACAGACCAGGGCTGACTAAGGTACACGCGGGCTTCCGACCGTGCCCCGGGGGTGTGACCCCTGTGTCGTTCAAGGCGCAGCTGCATTCCGTAGATAGTTATTCTGCTCAGTGAAGTGGGGCTTAGAATGCTACCTAGAGATCGTCAGATTCTTACTCAATGGACCAGATTCACTTAGCCCTCGATGAAGGGCTCCCTGGGAAGCTCACTCGTGGACATCCTAGCTTGACAGCAAGCGTCCTGGCGCTCCTGCATGTGGCGTATGGATGCGGCTGCTAACCTGCTGGGTCTGTTGTTGCAGGAGCAGGAGTCTGCTGAACAACAGGAGGGTTTCCGGCTGTCTGCACGACGTTGAGGCCCACGCGGGCCGGGACCTGTGTTCTTCAGGCTGCGCAGGTCCTTTTCCGTCGGCCTCTGCTGTTTACTGAGAGCAGCTACGGGGCTTGTCTCTGCCGCTGTCCCATTTCCTGTCCTTGTGCGAATCATCTCATCTCCTGGGAGCTCCCGCCGCCTCTGTAAACAGGAGGGCGTGCCAGAGGCCCTCCCGCTTCTGAAGCTCTGCACTCTGTGCTGTATTTCCAAGTGTTAATTGAGTGACTGGGTCAGATGGGGAAGACGTGTGTGTGTTCACAAATGTATGAGGATACTGTTTTCTTCTAAGTGGGAGAGAGGCCAAGTGTGGAAGATGGTGTGTTACAGGATGTCACTTGTGTGAGGAGGAAGAGAGCTGCACACACGAGCTTGCTTGTGAACAAGGTTTCCGGGAGAGCTGCCCTTGGCCTGAAAGCGCTGCTTGTCTGGGGCACAAGGGGTGATGCAGGACAGGGAGGGGGCGTCCTCGGCACAACACACCCTCGTTTCCTTCGGGATTTCATGTTAACACACACATATCATCTGTCACCAAATTACTTCCAGTTTTAATGGTTTAAAAGAAGAAGTTACAGAATTTATTCCACTGAATAATCATTTTATGCCAATATTGACTATAATGTGAGTTTTCATAAGGAGAGGGTTATACCCCCTGTAATATCTGCAATGGTTAAAGTGGCTGCTTGGTAGCCACAAATTACTACATAGCGACAGAAAAGAGCCATTGCCTGCAGTGCCGCCCGGGGGCCCAGAAGCTCTGCGAGGAGCGTGCACACCATTCACGTCCGATGCTCTGCAACCCCACGGACTGTACAGTCCATGGAATTCTCCAGGCCAGAATACCGGGGTGGGTAGCCTTTCCCTTCTCCAGGGGAATCTTCCCAACTCAGGGATCCAACCCAGGTCTCCCGCATTGCAGGCAGATTCTTCACCAGCTGAGACATAAGGGAAGCTCCATGTGAAGTATAAGAAACTATATAATAAAGAGTACCTTCCATATGATTCTGTTTATGGAAAGTTCAAAAATAGGGAAAGCTGAGCTGCAGTGACAAGATAGAGGAGTGGGTCACAAGGGAGCCTGTTGGGAGCGATGGGCTGGCGCTGTGCCCCCCGCCCAGTGGCGGCCACATGGTGTGCATGCGTGTACAAAGGTCACATGGTGTGCACGCGTGTAAAGAGGTCACGTGTGCACGTGTGTAAAAAAGCTGTACACTTAAGATGCGGACACTTTACAGGGTGTTACCTGTACCTTAGTAAACGAGTTTAAAAGTTGCTACGTAGTGTAATAGTCTGTGATGATATCAGTGGGATGTGATTAGCCATGGCTCAGAGGGTAAAGCATCTGTCTACAATGAGGGAGTCCTGGGTTCGATCCCTGGGTTGGGAATATCCCCTGGAGAAGGAAATGGCAATCCACTCCAGTACTATTGCCTGGAAAATCCCATGGACAGAGGAGTCTGGTGGGCTACAGTTCCTGGGGTTGCAAAAAGTCGGACACGACTGAGCGACTTCATTTGACTATAAAGACACTAGAGGTTTTTTTTTAATCATAAACTTATCTTTTAGGAAGACATTTATTATCCTACTCTTGTTTGACTCTCGTAAGTCATAGCAAAATATGCCATAGACTTTTTCTTCACCAGCAAAATAAAAGGCTGTGTATCTGTGGTAGCAACTTACTTACCCAGTACTACTTAAGACTAAGATGTTTCATAAATGTACCTTTTCCAGATAACTAAACGTATCTCTTCTGGGGTCTTTTTTTAAAATTGAACAGCAGATTTACAACGCTGCGTTAGTTTTAGGCACTCAAGGGTCATTTTTAAGTGCCTTTAAAATTAAGATGTGAGAGGAAGCCAGACGTGAGGTCTTTGCCCGCTTGCAGTTTCCCGAGAGGGAGACGGAAGTGCACCCGTGTGTTTAGTGTGGCCCCGCCGGTGGGAGCAGGACCAGGCCTGCCGGGGCTGGTGGGGGCAGCACCCCTGCCTGTAGCGGGTCAGCCCGTGTCTGAACTTCTCCCCCGAGGGGCTGTGTTCTGAACCTAGATGCACACAGGTCTCTGTGACGGGCTGCAGCTGGGCTTGATGCATTCAGACAGGCGTCTCGTGAAGCAGGTGGCGGGAGGTTGCTGTCACGGTCGCGAAGTTGACCGTCGTCACCCTGCAGTGACAGCTTCAGGCGTGGCTGCGTTTCTGTCTTCTCCCAAATCAAGCTCTTTCCCCACCCAGTGCCTGTATTTTACTTTATTTTGAAGTTTGCCGTTTCCAGCCGCCTGGACCAGAAAGCTAACCGTGTGCATTAAGTGAGAGCCCTCCTCAGGGGCTGGCGCTCCGGGCGCCGTCACTTCCAGAGGTGCCGATGCGCGCTCTCACGCTTTCTGCCTACCTCTGGCTTGGACGGCGCTTAGAAGGTTGTCCTGGGAGCCTGTCTCCCTAGGACGTGACAGACTGACGGTACTCGGGCTTTCTCCTCCCCCGGTTGTAGGGCACCTGGAGCGGGAGGTGTTAGGGAGGAGCTGCCGGGACCCTCCTTCCGTTGTCTGCTCTACGACTGCCTGCTTTTCCACCGTGTGGTTTATTCCTTATGTCTGTTGTGTTTATGTTATTTTGCTTTATGTGACTACCACTGTTTTCACCAATCCACACTTCCTTAGGTGTTGCATGAAGTCAGTGGTTGCGCGGGCTCTGTGTTTCCCTGTTGTCTGGTTCCGTAGCTGCTGGGCTGTGGACAGATGGGTGCTGTTGGGAAGCTGGCTGAGCCCCTCTGCGGGGCTGTCTCCCCCTTGGCGTGGAGAAAGGAGGCTGTCTTGAAATGGGAGCAGCCTGCTTGGAGTACATGCCCAGTGCTGTGCAGTTGGTTGCTCTGATGCGCTTGTTTGCAAGCGTCCCTGGAAACGAGCCTCCTGATGGCTGTTTTCTGTTGACACAGGCTTAGTGGGGAAACCCAGCCCTGTTTACCTGGACTCAGCGGAACCCTTCCTTCCTGGCATTTGCAAAGAGTTGATCGGCTCCTCGTTAGAGCTTCTTGGACAGAGTGATGATGAAGAAGGCACCGTGGCAGACAGCCTGATGAGTAATTTCCTCAGAATCCACGACGGGGTACTGGCCGTGTCCAGAGCCCACGAAGAGCAGGACGAGGAGAGTCAGTGTGGCTGTAAGCGTCTGCGCCGACCCGCCCTCGGGGACCGCCGTGTCCTGCGCGTCCTCAGCGGCGTGGCCGCCTCTGCCACGCCTTGTCTGACGCTCATGTTTGCGTGGTGCGCNGCATCATTCTGCTATCATGTGAAATGAGTGCAGTTGTGTGGTAATTTGAACATTCTTTGGTATTGCCTTTCTTTGGGATTGGAATGAAAACTGACCTTTTCCAGTCCTGTGGTCACTGTTGAGTTTTCCAGATTTGCTGGCATATTGAGTGCAACACTTTCACAGGATCATCTTTTAGGATTTAAAACAGCTCAACTGGAATTCCATCACCTCCACTAGCTGTGTTCATAGTAATTTTTCCTAAGGCCCACTTGACTTCACACTCCAGGATGTCTGGCTCTGGGTGAGTGACTACACCACCATCATTATCCAGGTCATTAAGACAGTATCTGTACTGTTCTTCTGTGTAATCTTGCCACCACTCCTTAATCTCTTCTGCTCCTGTTAGGTTCTTGCTGTTTTTGTCCTTTATTGTGCCCATCTTTACATGAAATTTTCCCTTGATGTCTCTAATTTTCTTGAAGAGATCTCTAATCTTTCCCATTCTATTGTTTTCCTCTACTTCTTTGCATTGGTCACTTAAGAAGGTTTTCTTATCTCTCCTTGCTATTCTGTTGATCTCTGCATTCAGTTGGGTGTATCTTTCCCTTTCTCCTTTCCCTTTCACTTCTCTTCTTTTCTAAGCTATTTGAAAAGCCTCCTCAGACAATCACTTTACCTTTTTGCATTTCTTTTTTTCTTGGGGAGAGTTTTGTCCACAACCTCTTATACAATGTTATGAACCTCTGTCCAAAGTTCTTCAGGGTTTCTGTCTGCCAGATCTAATCCCTTAAATCTATTTGTCACTTCCACTGTATAATCATAAGGGACATGATTTAGGTCATACCTGAATGGTTTAGTGGTTTTCTATATTTTCTTCAGTTTGAGCCTGAATTTTGCAATAAGGAGCTGACGATCTGAGAGACAGGCAACTTCAGATCTTGCTTCTGCTGACTGTATAGAGCTTCTCCATCTTTAGCTACAAAGAATACAGTCAATCTGATTTCAGTATCAACCATCTGGTGATATCCATGCATAGGGTGGTCTCTTGTGTTGTTGAAAGAGGATGATTGCTATGACTTTTGCCTTCTCTTGGCAAAACTCTGTTAGCCTTTGTCCTGCTTCATTTTGTACTTCAAGACCAAACTTGCCTGTTACTCCAGGTACCTCTTGACTTCCTACTCTTGCATTCCAGTCCCCTATGATGAAAAGGACAACTTTTTTTGGTGTTTGTTCTAGAAGGTGTTGTAGGTCTTCCTAGAACCTGTCAACATCAGTTTCTGTGACATCAATAGTTGGGGCATAGACTTGGATTACTGTGATGTTGAATGGCTTGCTTTCGATACAAACTGAGATTATTCTGTCATTTTTGCAACCATGCTTGGTTGCACTTCCTGCATATCGAACTCTTGTTCACTGTGAGGGCTACTGCATCCCTTCTAAGGAATTCTTGCTCACAGTAGTAGATATAATTGTTATCCTAACTAAATGTACCCATTCCTGTCCATTTTATTTCACTGATTCCTAACATGTCCATGTTCAAACTTACCATTTCCTGTTTGACATCCAATGTACCTTGATCCATGAAGCTGTCATTCCAGGTTCCTATTCAGTGTTGTTCTTTAAAGCATCAGACTTTACTTTTACCACCAGACACAATCAAAACTGTCCTTTCAGCTTTGGCTCAGCCTCTTCATTCTCTCTGGAGCTAGTTCTCTGCTTTTCCTCAGTAGCTTATTGGACACCTACTGACCTGGGGTGCTCACCTTTCTGTTTCATATCGTTTGACATAGTATTCATTTAAGATTTTTTATAGCTCTGTGATATTGGTTGTTATTTTTCCTCTTTATTTCTATTTTGTCTTCTTTGGGCCTCTCTCTTTTTTCTTTATGAGTCTGACTAAAGGCTTATAAATTTTGATTATATTTTTATTATTTTTTCTTCTTTTAATTTTTAAAAATTGATCAATTTATTTTAATAGGAGGTTAATTACTTTACAATACTGTAGTGGTTTTTGCCATACATGGACATGAATCAGCCACGTGTGTACATGTTTTTGAAAAACAAGCTCTTGGTTTCATGGGAATATTTTATTTTATTTTTTTATTTATATGTTTGTTTATTTTTTTAATATCTATTTTATTTAATTCCTCTCAGATTTGGTCTTTGTTCTTCTTATTCTAAGTTATTAGATGGTAGGTTAGTTTGTTTATTTGAGACTGTTCTTCTTTCCTTGATGTAGGCTTGTGTCATTATAAACTGCCTTTTAAAAATACTTTTGCCATATCCCCCAAATCTTGGAAAAATATGTTTTTATTGTTATTTTTCTTGAGGTCTATTTACATTTCTTCTTTGATTTCTTTATTGACCAATTGGTTTCTTAGTGGTATGTATTTTTATTTTCCACATGTTTGTGCTTTTCTTATTTTCTTCCTGTAATTGATTCTTGTTGTTTAGTTGGTGAGTCATATCTGAGTCTTTTGTGACCCCATGGACTATAGACCACCAGGTCCCTCTATCCACAGGATTTCCCAGGCAGGAATACTGGAGTCAGTTTCCATTTCCTTCTCCAAGGAATATTTCTGACCTAGGGAATGAAGCTCTGTCTCTTCCATTGGCAGGAGGATCTTCTAAGCCATGAAGGAAGCCTAGTGATAATTGGTTCTTAGTATACTATTGTTAGAAAAAGATGTTTGATATAATTTTTATCCTCTGAAATTTGTTGAGACTTGATTTTTGACTGAGCATATGATCTATCTTAAAGAATGTTCAATGTACTCTTTTTTCCTTAAAAAGTATTTTACTATCCTTCCCTCTTATAGCAATTTATAATAATGTATTTCATTAGGAGCTCAGTACTGAATGCATACAATAAGAAAGAAAAATACTGTCTGAAAATTTAAAGGAGATAAATTATCAAAGTCCTTAAATCAGGGGTTGTGTGCTCATATATAAATTCATGAACAGTCACATTGAACAAAAGAAGTCTTGTAAACTGCAAAAAAAAAAACTTTTTGTTTCAATACACCAATCACATGCATTAATTTTTCAGTGTTATCACTTGAAGCACAATTAATTTGTTATTCTACAAATACTTATATGCTTTTGTTTTGCTCTCTATCTTTAACTACTTCAGGGCACCGTGCCAAACATGCATTATATTTTTATCCTCTGTTGTAGAGGTGCAGACTGGAGAGGCTGATATTAGTACTGAAAAAAATAGTCAAATATGGTTCATCATGGTCTGTAATTAAACATGTTCTGTAATTAAACATAGGACTCCATTTTAAATCTCTTGCTACTAAAAATCCATTTATTTGTTTTGTATTTTATTTTGTTAATTTTATATTGGAGTATAGTTGACTAACAAAGTTTTAGATGTGTATAAGAGACAGCGCTGGGGCTGGGGAGGGGCGGGGCCTCGCTCTGGTCAAAGGTGGTGAGTTAGTCACAAGCCTGCTGATCCGACCCAGGGCAAAGAGTATTTCTGTTGCCTCTTCCCTTAGATGAGGTTTGACTGTAGGAAGGTGTAAGGTAGAAGCTTCTTTTCTCTCATAACATCTGGAGGTGGGCTTGGCTGCCTTGGGGCCCCACTTCTTCCGTGCAGCCTGTGGCTGGCCTGAGCTCCATGTCCACCCTGTGTCAGGGCCCTGGGCTCTGTGTCCATCCCATGGCAGGGCCCCAGGGGAGGTCAGTGCATGGGATGGGAGAGGGGACAAAGAAGGCCGGGCCTTGGGGGTCTTCATTCAAGGAGGTTTCTGGAAGTGGTCATGTGACGTTTCTGTTCACACATCTTTGGCCAGAGTGTCGTCACATGTAGGGCCATGGTCCCTGGGACCTGCGTTTTTATTCCAGCCGCCACGTGCCCAGTGAGGACGGAGGAGGGGAAGTGGGAGCAGAGGCCCTGAATGTGCCGAAGCCCAGACCTCCGCCCAGACCTCCGCCCAGAGAGGCCCGCATATCCCAGGGGCCACAGCGGAAACCCCGAGAGACAGTGAAGCTTCTGGCTGCTGGCCAGATCCTCTGGTGCCTCCCAGGCCTGTCCAGCCCTCTCATCTAGTGGACGCTTTGTCACGTCAGGCACCTCCTGGGAGGGACTCTGCGGCACTGACTGTAGGGTACAGAGTCAGAGAAGGAAAGATTCAGAGAAAGGCCGAGGCCGGCACTTTACAGGAACAGATCACCTTTAATGAGGCGAGAAGGGGCAGCAGGTGTATATAGGCGCAGCTGCTGTTTTAAGGAGGCCTGTTCCTCTTAAACGGCTGGGGCGAGGAATTTTGGAGATGGGCCAGAGGCTGGCCCAGCTGGGAGCTGGGTGTAATCAACCTTAACGTCCATTTTTTCTCCTTCGGGTGACAGAGTTCTTTGTTTTCCATAGAATGGTGGGCAGGAGCTGGAGGGGAGTTTTAACCCCAGGCTATTTGAGCCACGTAACTTTCCTTCACTGACCTGGAATCCGCACAGCGCGCTGCGGCCTGGTCGTCTGTTGGTGCAGAAGCTGTTTGGGGGCGGCCTGTGTCCTCCTCACGCCCTCGCTGTCAGAGGCTACTGGCTGCACGCTGTCTGGCTCTGATCAGAGTCTGGTGAAGCACGGCCACTGTAGGAGTGGGCGCAGAGCCACTTCTTGTCCTTCCCTCCCCTGGTCATCTCAGGTACCTTGACACCTTGGGCCATTTTTGTCTTACAGGGATGCTCTTCGGATATTTCACCGATGGTCAAAGAGGCTCAAAAGCAAGTGATCCAAACCGTGCGCCGAGCGGTCGCGTGCGTGGGGCGGTCAGTGGCTCTCACCGGGGACCGGCTGCGCCTCCTGGAGAGCGGCGCTCACGGGGCCGCCGGCCTGCAGGTGATGGGCCGCGCTCACTCGTGCTGACAGCCTTCGTCTCAGGGAGCAGCAGCATTTCCTGTCAAGGGGCCACGAAGCAGGAGAAATGTTCACTTTTCAGAGCTGCTCGTATCTTACTAGTTTAGCAGAAGATGAAAGCTGTTTCACTCTGAGTGGATAAATGTACCCGTTGATTTGGGATCCTGCCCGTATCTTCTGGGTCTTTGGCTTGATGGTACCCGTCTGCTCTGGAGGGCGGGTGCGCAGCCAGCCGACACGGAGAGTGTGTTCATAATTACGTTGGCCTGTGATTCTAGGAAATGTGTGTTTGCTGTAATTATTCATGCTACTGAAAACACAGTGTTATATTAAGATGTTTGTTCTAGCCACATGGTGTCCTAAGATGACAAACCCTCTCTGCAATATACATAGGATACAAGAGTACAGATTTGGTGGTGTTTTTTTCTTTACATGCTGTTCTTATTTTAGCTTTAGTTGAAGTAATAAACTAGGAATGTGTTCAGTTGAGTTCAGTCGCTCAGTCGTGTCCAACTCTTTGCTACCCCATGAACCGCAGCACGCCAGGCCTCCCTATCTACAGTCCTAAAATAAGCAGACTATTTAACTTAATTATTTGGTAATTTAAAATATATATAGAAATTGAATTTGCCAGTTAACGCTTAAAAACTTTTTCTAGGGTGATTTTGTGGGTGCTGTTTGTGATGGTGTAGAGATGGGAATGAAGAGTCTCCTCGATGCTGGGATAGAAAAGGCAGAAGAGCTTGAGCGTGAACTCCTAGGACAGAGTCCCCAGGATGAGGTAAGACAAAAGAAGGGATGTCCTGTGTAGCACCAGACAGCAGGTAAAGTTGGTTTCTAAAAACAGTTTGACTCAGTGAATGCGATCTTTATAAGTTTATATATTTTAGTTGGGTTATTTTTGATTACGAATGCTGCTGGCATCATCCCTCCTGGAGATTTCCCCAGTTTTGCATCTGAGTCAGGGCAGCTCCCCTCGCGGTCAGCACCGTGGGTCCTCCCGTGGCCGTGGTGGCCACCAGAGAGACCCGGCCTGCGATGGGACCGAGAGGGCGGCTGTGTGGGACCCCTAGGGGCCACCCCCGCTCTCTTTCTCCTTTGATTAGGGCTCTGCTTTCCCACTTGAGAACGGGACTACTGCTTACTTAGTTCTGTCTCTATAATTTATTTTTTATATAGGTTTACTTTTTATTTTTGGGTCTTTGTTGCTGTGTGGCTTTCTCTTGGTTGTAGAGAATGGGGGCTGCTCTTCGTTGCAGTGCGTGGCCTCCTGGTTGCAGAGCGCAGGGTCTAGGTGAGTGGGCTTCAGCAGCTGCGGCTCCCGGCTGCTAGAGCTGGGGCTCAGCAGTTGTGGCACACGAGCCTAGTCGCTCCGCAACATGTGGGATCCTCCCAGACCAGGGATCGAACTGGTGTCCCCTGCATTGCAAGGTGGACGCTTAGCCACTGGACCACCGGGAAGACTCAGGTATCCACATTAATGTGGGACCAGTGTGCAACTTATTTAGAAAGAAAATCCACGTCTGTAACTTGGACACTCTGGCTACTTACTTGCAGTCTCCGTAACTGAGCCCCACTGGAGGAAAACTCTTCTCCCTGGCAGATCCCACGGGGTGCCAGGGCTTTTGTACTTCTGAACAGTCGTTTGCATAGTAAACTCTTTTAACGTTCTCTGTAGGTTTCCAAACAGATGAAAGCTAATGCCCTGGGACTGATCGAATCCCTCGGAAGCCTCTTCGCTGAACGGAAAACAGTGAGAGCCGCTCTTGGTTGCTTCTGTGCTTGCTTTCGTTGAGTGTGCTTTTCATCGCGCTGGGCTCTGGCGCGGCTGTGCCTTTGCTTCGGTCTCTGTCGCTCGCCGGTGGCTCCTCTCTGCCCGTTCACTGGGAGCAGGTGCAGGAGCTCTCGGGCGTCTTCCTCTTGGCGTCTGACTTGTTGGGCTTAGTGATGGATGAAATCGTGTGCAGAAACTGAGCGTGTTAACGTGTCGTGCCTGCTTCCTTCTGCTGCTGTCAGCTTTTGCTTGAATAATCACCGTAGGCTAAAAAATTATGTTTAATAATCAGTAGGCGCAAAGATTTTAAGATAACAGGCAAATTAGACAATTTATTTTACTCATGTCACAGGTAAATAGAAAAATATAAACTAAGTATGGGATCAAAATTTCTATAGCTTGAAAATGTCTGTTAAAATAAGCAGGAGATATAAAGTTGAGCTCTTAAAAATTAAACAAACTTATCTTTTATGATATTGGGTAGTAAACGGTAGGTACTGTTGTTTTATTTCATTTTCATAAAATAGGAAAATTGGACTTTGGTTTTTAAATTATTTAAAACTTTTTGTTTCTTTTGAATATAGTAATTGTTCATATCATATTTTGGTCTTGAAATTAAACTCACTGTCATTTTGGAGGTAAAATTCTGGCAATTAAATTATTTTGACTGAGCCGTCCCTCCATGTAACATATTATGTATTTTTTAAACTTTGAACTTTTTTATGCAGAAAAGCTTCAGGACTCAAATACAAGAAGAGAATTCTGACTATAAAGATTTGAAGAAGATGATCAATCTTGCCCAAGAATTCTTCAAGTTAAAATGTGGCTTAGAGCAAACTATTCAAATTATTATTTCTGCGCTGAGAGGTATGTAGTGCAAATGGACTTTGTGACAGTTTGAGGAATCTCAGGCATCTTCTCATTCTAGTTTGATTCACTCACTGAGGCCTCATCAGTGCCCCTGGTCGGCATTGATGACCTTTGAATTCCCACTTAACGTCTCTAAGTTCCCCTGCCTAAGCTACTAGGTCCTGAAGGACAAGTTGCTTATCTCACGGATGTCTCGACTTGTCCCGAGGGGTCACCTTGGGCAGACGTCGCGGGTCACACCCCCTGGGGCGGGATGGCGAGGTGACCGCCTCTCCCCGCTCCTTGCACAGGGCACTGCGGGGACATGGCCCTCCTCCAGGACTGTGTGCAGCGTCTCTGCAGCTCTGCCCGGGGTCTTCACGGCGACCGGAGCGGGTGCCCTGAGGACAGCAGAGCCGAGGCCAGCCACCGGCAGCTGGAGTCCTGCGCCACCTCACTGCTCCTGGGTTTCGAATTTGAAGAAGGACCTGTTTTGTGGGGGCCCTGGGAAGCTTGCGATCAGGGTCCCAGACCAGCAGAACAAGAGCAGCCCAGGTCGGACAGGCCCGGGCCCCAGAGGACCCGAGGAGTGCCCAAGCGGGTGTACGCGTTCCCGGGCCTGGCCCCGGGGGGCTCAGAGCAGGGTGTGCTGCCCACCTGGGAGGGTGCCGGGGAGGGATCTCCTCCCGCCAGAGACCAGTAAGCCTGCTCCAGAGCCAGCCATTCTGTGGGCAGCCTCCTGTTGGGTGTGGACGCTGGTTTCAGATGCCTGAACCTGCAGCCGCAATTCCCTGCAGACGATGTAAGACAGGTACTGAGTGTGTCAGAGTTTCATGGCAATCTGATAGAATTGGGATTCAAAACCAACTGAGTGGTCCTTGTCCATTGCCTGGAAACATCGATGGTCGTCCTTAACACGAGTGTGCTGGGGTCACCTGTGTGTGATGGTTCTTATGGGGGCTGTGGTGACTGGTAAGCTGTTTCCTGTAAGTGGACACCTTCATGCCTGTATCTTCACTCCCTTGCAAATACAATAGCTACGATGAGTTTTATGGTGAAGCTGCCAAAGTAAGTCTGACCAGGGCAGCTTAACCTGCCTTGTTGAATCGACGGCCCTTTTCTTGGAAGATTAACTGATTGCCGTTCTGAATGGTGTGTTCAGGACACAGTTGCCTGTTTCTTTGCAAATTATGAGTAGCTTCCTAATATAGTATAATTTATATTAATAACCTGGTTTGCTGGCATGGCAGCTCACTTCTCTCTGCCAGGGATTTCATGTTAGGGGCTGTGTGAATTGCCGGGGAGGGATCTCCTCCCGCCAGAGACCAGTAAGCCTGCTCCAGAGCCAGCCATTCTGTGGGCAGCCTCCTGTTGGGTGTGGACGCTGGTTTCAGATGCCTGAACCTGCAGCCGCAATTCCCTGCAGACGATGTAAGACAGGTACTGAGTGTGTCAGAGTTTCATGGCAATCTGATAGAATTGGGATTCAAAACCAACTGAGTGGTCCTTGTCCATTGCCTGGAAACATCGATGGTCGTCCTTAACACGAGTGTGCTGGGGTCACCTGTGTGTGATGGTTCTTATGGGGGCTGTGGTGACTGGTAAGCTGTTTCCTGTAAGTGGACACCTTCATGCCTGTATCTTCACTCCCTTGCAAATACAATAGCTACGATGAGTTTTATGGTGAAGCTGCCAAAGTAAGTCTGACCAGGGCAGCTTAACCTGCCTTGTTGAATCGACGGCCCTTTTCTTGGAAGATTAACTGATTGCCGTTCTGAATGGTGTGTTCAGGACACAGTTGCCTGTTTCTTTGCAAATTATGAGTAGCTTCCTAATATAGTATAATTTATATTAATAACCTGGTTTGCTGGCATGGCAGCTCACTTCTCTCTGCCAGGGATTTCATGTTAGGGGCTGTGTGAATATAACTTCAAACCGATTGAATATTAATTCAACTATTGGATGGGGTTGGGGAATCAGAGGCCAGGTCTTCTAACTCTAGTCTGATGAAGGCACAGGGAGTTTGTACATGATTTGATGAAGATTTAAGACCTTTATTATATCTCTGAACTTAAAAAAACCCTTACCTACAATCAGGTGATAGAGATAATATTGCCCTTTGGGGCTCATCCCTCAAGATCGTCTGACATTTTTGGCTGCCGAAACGTGTGTAAATTGAAGAGGTACCCAGTGACCTGGCGTGAGTGAGGTCGAGCAGGTCTTGGGCAAGAATTACTTTGAGTGACCAGATTTCCCCTCGCCCCCCGCACGTGCAGACCTGCTGTGTGCCCGGCATGGCCGTGGGAGGCGGTGCCAGGGGCAGACTTACTCTCACCCAGTGACTGGTTCTTATTTATGATGCTGATGAGCCATGTGTTTCCAGGTGCTTTAAAACGGTGCAGTTTAACGTGTGCCTTCTGCTCTCTTGTCTCTTCGGCGTTTGAGCTTTTGCATTTGCTCTGAGGGCCCATATGCATTTGTCATAGTCAGTGCTCTGGCAAGTGGCTCTTTGCTGTCAGGGTTTAGGAAGAGCAGGTGCACAGACAAGGCCCTCTCCCGAAGGGTGTTCCTCTTGGAGGAACTTCCTACAGTATTAGTGTGGTGGTTTTTAATCTTGGTGTTCAGTATTTAATCCTTACTTTCTGCTTTCTAAACTCAGGACTTCAATGGTCAGAAACCTTTTAGTGTCTTTTAAAATTTTGTATGTACATATATTTATACTCTGGATTGTTACACAATATTTAAACCAACTTTGGTAAGTATATTTTCTGTTGGAATCATGTGCGCTGATGAGATGTGTTACAATAAATGGATGCCTGTGAAAAGTCGCATCTGGGTCCGTGGTCTCGCTCCTGTCTTGCCGGGGTCCAGCCCCGGTGGATCCAGGGAATTCGAAGGTGGGGACGGACGGCGTCCTTGGAAAATACATAATTAATTACAGATAGAGAGATTAGAAATGGATAGTGTAGTAGGAAATATTAGTGGAGAAAAAGAGGCTGAATAACTTGGTTTACATGGAATAGCATCCATGCTCCAGATGGGAATTCAGCCGGAAAAACGAGGAGTAAGAAAGAACGACATGGGGGAGTCAGTCTTTCCAGAAACTGAACCCATTTCTTTATTTTTCAGGTTTTCTTATATACCTTTTGTTACATATAGGGATGAATACAGAGTCACGTGGGGGTCAGCAGTCCTGACCTTTATCAAAGTCAGGTGCTTTACATAAAAAAAGGTCTTAGGGGTTTTACATCATCTTCTTGCCATAAGGCTCGCTGACATTTTATGATCCTTTCTTTCTGATAACCAAAAAACTTATTTTTTCCAAGGGTGTTTTTTCTTAAACCAGGCACCACCCTCCAAATAAAGTTGCATTCCTATAGGGTGAGGGTGTAGTGAGTTACAATCAAGAAAGGAATTTATTTAACCCAAGGTTAACATGATTAATCTTAAAGGTTAATACTTATTTCTCCTATATGCTAGTTATATTCATTATAAGGGCAGGAAATATGGAGGTTTAGCAGCAAACATCAGCCCAACAAATGAAAATCCTTTCACCAATGCTCCCCTTAAGATCTATTTAGTCTTAAGATAGTGATAAAGTTACATTTTTACATAGCAAGGACACAGTGATTTATAACAAAGTACAGTGATCTATAATAAAGAAGAAAATTCGTTAACTCGAAAAGTCTAGTATTGCTAACCTTTAAAACTACTGTATTTCCTTTTTTATATTCCAAATACATTGATTAATATGTTCCCAGGTGCCTAAGGATATGAAGGCCTGGCGGCAATCATTGACTCAACAATGAGAAAAGCCCTATGCTAATATTCCAAACTCTCTGTGCTGTTTATGGTTGAGAGGTTGTCACACAAGCTAGTCTGTCAGCAGAGAGGTTTGACCTGAGACACCCTTGTCCCACCCAGGGCAGGGAATTAGCAACAATTATTGACACAACAAATGAAAAAACCCTTCACCGATATAATTTCCAACCAACCCTCTATACTAATAATTTCTAACTTCCCCAGGAATTTGCCTTTAGTAAATCTAAAACATCTCATTCCTCTCACGGTTGGGAGGCTGTAAACTACTATCACATGCGGCCGGACAAACCTATACAGGTGGGCTAGATAACCTTCAGAGTTCGTAAGTTGAAACACTCTTGTCACGCCCAGGAATTTTATTGACTTGGAGCTGCACGTTTACTCCTTCTCCGAGAGAAACAGTTATGGGGAGAGCCCCCCGGAAAGTCAAAGGTGTAGGTGAGAGCAAAAAACAGACTCTGGTTTTAGGGTAGATGCTTGGGAACAGGGGGTCTCCTGAGGCTTGATCACGCCTTTGCGTATGCCGAAGCCTCCTTCCTCATGACCTTTGCCATGGACGGAGTTCCTCACTCTGGCCCCCGGCACTGTCTGTAATGTCGGTGTCCGACTTTCCCATCGCCAGTCATGAGACCCCGTCCCGTGCCCATCAGGTTGGCCTCGGGGAGGCCCCGCCTCGTGTGGACCGTCACTGTCAAGTGTCAGAGCCAGCCCCGCTCCACTGCCCTGCTCATCCTGGCCCACGACCGGACACCAGCCCCGCCGCCTGTCCTCCATGGAGACCCCACCTGCCCCGCCTCTGTGCTCCCTCGGGGTCCCCGTCACTCCATCGCTCCCGAGTCCCCATCACTCCCAGGCCCCTGTCATTCCTGGGTCCGCATCACTCCCAGGTCCCTGTCATTCCCAGGCCCCTGTCACTCCTGTGCCCACGTCATTCCCCATCACTCCCTGTCACTCCTGGGTCCCTGTCACTCCTGGGCCCCCATCACTCCCTGTCACTCCCTGTCACTCCTGGGTCCCTGTCACTCCTGGGCTCCCATCACTCCCTGTCACTCCTGGGTCCCTGTCACTCCTGTGCCCACGTCATTCCCCATCACTCCATGTCACTCCCAGGCCCCCGTCACTCCTGGGTCCCTGTCATTCCCAGGTCTGCATCACTCCCCGTCATTCCCTGGTCTGCGTCATTCCAGGGTCCCCGTCACTCCCGGGCCTGTCACTCCCCATCACTACCTGTCACCTGTCACTCCCTGTCACTCCTGGGTCCCTGTCACTCCCGGGTCCACGTCACTCCCCAGCCCTCCCTGTCACTCCCGGGTCCCCGTCACTCCCGGGCCCCTGCCTGCTCTGCCCCACACCAGCCTCCAAGAGACTCTCCTTAATCTCTGAGCTCATCTCCTAGCTCCTCCACTTAAGAACTGCCTCCAGAATGACGCCCAGTCTCACTGGCTCACTCCCGCCGCCAGCCTCACGGGGCTCAGTCTGCGCCCGCTGCGCGGGGCCCCTGCGCCCGGCCTCGGGTTGGTGACACGGGAACCTCCCTCCTCCGCAGCTCGTCGGGTCCTGCCCGGCTCCCAGGTCTGGAGGTCTCTCCATCTTGTTCCCTGAGCGCTGGTGACGGGCAGGCCGGGCCCCGAGACGCCGGGACACAGCGGCCTTGGGCCTTCGGGAGGGGACGGTGGGTCACTGCAGCGCCGAGGCGCAGTGGCCGGTGCCCGTCGGACCCCCCACCTGCAGGTTGAGACGCGCCTGCGGGAGGCGGGGTCGGGGGCGTGGCCAGGCGGGAAGGGCGGGGCCGGGGGCGGGGCGTCTCCGTTAGGAAAGACCTGGCCCCGCAGCCTGGCCCTTGTGCGGTTAAGCCGGGAAAGGATCTCAAACTTGGGCTCTAGGAGCGTCCTTCCATGTAGGGGACAGGGCGTGGGGTGCGAAGGCTGGGGGGTGGTCGCCAGGACGCCTGGGCCGGGGTCACTCACTGTCAGCTGGACAGGGCGTGGGGTGCGAAGGCTGGGGGGTGGTCGCCAGGACGCCTGGGCCGGGGTCACTCACTGTCAGCTGGACACTGAGTGGGTCCTAGAAACGTTCAGGGGGACAAATGGACCGGATGTGGTGACTTCGTGAAGGGAGGACGTAGGGAACGAAGAGAGAAGACTGGAGTCCAGGCGTTGGGCCCAGGCAGCAGGTGGGCTGGGCACCGCTTCCTGGGGCAGGAAGGAGAGGAGATAGTGCAGGGAGGTGGGCTTGCTCGTCCCGGCTGCCGTGACAGGTACCCCACACCTCACGGCTGAAACAGGGAAGTTAGCGTCTTACCGTCTCAGGCCGTTCCGGGTACCGTCACGAGAGCATCAGCTGTAGGGCATTCACGGTTTCAATGTCTTCTCGTTTTCTATCTGCACTTGGTGAGACATACTCCCTGGCAAGCTCAGTTTTCTTCAAATGGATTTTTTAATTGAAGCATGACAAATACACAAAATGCACAGGTCATGTGTCCTGCAAGGATTTTCACCATGGGCAGACATCAGTGTAGCCATGGGCTGGCTCTGACACTTGACAGTGACGGTCCACACGAGGCGGGGCCTCCCCGAGGGCAACCTGATGGGCACGGGACGGGGTCTCATGACTGACGATGGGAAAGCTGGACACCGACATTACGGACAGGAGCGAGACCACAGACCCAGAAGCAGAGCCCCAGAGACCCTCCGCACGCTCGCTCCTGTCATTGCCCGCAAAAGGCGACCACCACCCGACCTGGGACGCTGTCCTTCGTTGTGACGGTTTGACCTGTGAGCTCTTTAGAGTCTGGCTTCTGCTCACTGTTAGTCTGTGACTAGCAGCTGGTCACTCCTTTTCACTGCTGTATAGTATTCCACCATGTGCCCATATTACAGCTTATACGTGTGTGGGTGAATTGACCACCCCACTCCCACCCTGGGTCCCATACCCTTGGGCCTTTCAACACCTTCCTCCTGAGGCCGGGTGAACTCCCCGCCACGGCTGTGGTCGTCTGACTGACTGGCCGTGGGGACAATAGCAGAAGTGATGTGTGGCCTTGGAAAAGTGCTGTGAAGGTGGGCTGGTTAGCTCTTGTACCACCACCGTGGCCCCGGGGCCCGAACGTGCAGGCTGCTGGTAGGAGGAGGATGAGAGGGGCTTGACACAGGCTCTGACCGCGCCAGTCCAGACCGCCTGGCGGAGTATCACCGATTCATGACCTAAAGCCAGCGCCACCGCTGCTGCAGAACCTGTGCACAGCTGGCCCTGCGTTCCGCCACGCCCCACAGCCTGTCGCCTTGGCAGACGGCTCCTTCTCCGCTTATTCCCCAGCTTTGCGTATCATAGCAACGACGACACGGACTTCCTTGAGCTGGTCACGTATCTACAGCTCCCCAAATAGCTCAAGATTTTAACACTGAATAGAAGAAAGAGATAGAATGCAATTTCCTTTAATAATTTTATTATAGATATATACTGTATTCTCCAAAGTAAAAGGCTTTTGGTTTCATCCAAACCTGCAGAAAGATGCATGTTAATTGCAGACAGACAGCCCTAAGGGCAGAGGTCGCTGGTTAAACACTCTGTGTGTGGCTGCCCACTTGCCCGCAGACAGGAGGGGCTGGCGGGAGCGGGCTCCCAGGGGTCTGTGTGGGGCTTCTCTCTGCCCCTGCAGGCTACACCAAGCCCACCTGGACAGGTGCTCCTGGTGGGTGCGCTCATGGGGGCCATCTGCCGCCAGTGCGGCCCCCAGCTGCCCCCAGCTCCCCGTCACCCTGGGAGCAGGGCCTCCCTGAAGCATGGCCCCCACAGATCTGCAGACCGGGCTGCGGCCCCATCACCTTCGTGTGAGACGCCACTGGGGCGAGAACACAGAGGGCCATGCTGGTACCTGTGTGAGCCATGGGGTCCAGGAGCTCGGGTCAAGAGAGAAAGTTGGGCTCAGGTTGGACTGATGTGGCTGTGAGTGGTGTTTGATGATACAAAGTTTACCTCTGAGTTAGAAAGGAATTTCATGTGGGCAACAGCTCGGGTTCAGGCAAAGAGAGGTGGACAGGGTAGACATCCGTAACTCTTGAAGATGTATTACTGTTCTTGATACTTTCATTTCATTTCGCAGTATGCCATCGGGGGCACTACACAACTGGCCTCCGAGCGGAGTTCTGCACACAAGCAGAACAGGCTGCCTGCTGCCACCAGGGAGACCGATGCAGGCTGAGTGCTGCCTTGGACCCCTCTGTTTTGGTGGCTGGAGCTGCATCCTCCGACGGCCTTGCTCTTGGCCTCATGTTTAGATGACAGAGTGGCATGAAGTGTTAACAGTTTCCACAAGGCTTTGGACCTACGGAGACCCATCGTGTTTGGGCAGAGGAGGGACAGGGATGTCCGCTGACCAGGAGCCAAGAGGCGGCTGGAATAAATCAGGACCCAAGTCAGGGGGCGTGTTTTTTGTTGTTCAGGAGAGAAGAGACTTTGCTCTCTGGCACAGATGTCCCTGAGCAGCTCCCGCTAGACGTGGATAGAATGTTCTGGTGACTCGAGAGTTGTGCCCGATTCATTACATGTAAAAGCGATGCTCACTGCTTACTACTCATCCATTATCTCACTGAATCCTCACAACAGCCTTGCAAGTTAGCGATTATTATCTCTCTCTCAAAGTTGAGAAAAGTGAAGCACGGAAAGGTTGAGTGACTTGCCCGTAGTCACAGAGCTGGTAAATGAGGAACACAAGTGTTCTGGATCCAGACATTCTGCTCTGGACCACCGAGGGGGGCTGAAACATGGCTGCACGTCAGCATCACCTGGGGAGATTTTAAAAACTATTNGGCCGGGCCCCGAGACGCCGGGACACAGCGGCCTTGGGCCTTCGGGAGGGGACGGTGGGTAGCTGCAGCGCCGAGGCGCAGTGGCCGGTGCCCGTCGGACCCCCCACCTGCAGGTTGAGACGCGCCTGCGGGAGGCGGGGTCGGGGGCGTGGCCAGGCGGGAAGGGCGGGGCCGGGGGCGGGGCGTCTCCGTTAGGAAAGACCTGGCCCCGCAGCCTGGCCCTTGTGCGGTTAAGCCGGGAAAGGATCTCAAACTTGGGCTCTAGGAGCGTCCTTCCATGTAGGGGACAGGGCGTGGGGTGCGAAGGCTGGGGGGTGGTCGCCAGGACGCCTGGGCCGGGGTCACTCACTGTCAGCTGGACACTGAGTGGGTCCTAGAAACGTTCAGGGGGACAAATGGACCGGATGTGGTGACCTCGTGAAGGGAGGACGTAGGGAACGAAGAGAAGACTGGAGTCCAGGCGTTGGGCCCAGGCAGCAGGTGGGCTGGGCACCGCTTCCTGGGGCAGGAAAGAGAGGAGATAGTGCAGGGAGGTGGGCTTGCTCGTCCCGGCTGCCATGACAGGTACCCCACACCTCACGGCTGAAACAGGGAAGTTAGCGTCTTACCGTCTCAGGCTGTTCCGGGTACCGTCATGAGAGCATCAGCTGTAGGGCATTCACGGTTTCAATGTCTTCTCGTTTTCTATCTGCACTTGGTGAGACATACTCCCTGGCAAGCTCAGTTTTCTTCAAATGGATTTTTTAATTGAAGCATGACAAATACACAAAATGCACAGGTCATGTGTCCTGCAAGGATTTTCACCATGGGCAGACATCAGTGTAGCCATGGGCTGGCTCTGACACTTGACAGTGACGGTCCACACGAGGCGGGGCCTCCCCGAGGGCAACCTGATGGGCACGGGACAGGGTCTCATGACTGACGATGGGAAAGCTGGACACCGACATTACGGACAGGAGCGAGACCACAGACCCAGAAGCAGAGCCCCAGAGACCCTCCGCACGCTCGCTCCTGTCATTGCCCGCAAAAGGCGACCACCACCCGACCTGGGACGCTGTCCTTCGTTGTGACGGTTTGACCTGTGAGCTCTTTAGAGTCTGGCTTCTGCTCACTGTTAGTCTGTGACTAGCAGCTGGTCACTCCTTTTCACTGCTGTATAGTATTCCACCATGTGCCCATATTACAGCTTATACGTGTGTGGGTGAATTGACCACCCCACTCCCACCCTGGGTCCCATACCCTTGGGCCTTTCAACACCTTCCTCCTGAGGCCGGGTGAATTCCCCGCCACGGCTGTGGTCGTCTGACTGACTGGCCGTGAGGACAATAGCAGAAGTGATGTATGGCCTTGGAAAAGTGCTGTGAAGGTGGGCTGGTTAGCTCTTGTACCACCACCGTGGCCCCGGGACCCGAACGTGCAGGCTGCTGGTAGGAGGAGGATGAGAGGGGCTTGACACAGGCTCTGACCGCGCCAGTCCAGACCGCCTGGCGGAGTATCACCGATTCATGACCTAAAGCCAGCGCCGCCGCTGCTGCAGAACCTGTGCACAGCTGGCCCCGCGTTCCGCCACGCCCCACAGCCTGTCGCCTTGGCAGACGGCTCCTTCTCCGCTTATTCCCCAGCTTTGCTTATCATAGCAACGACGACACGGACTTCCTTGAGCTGGTCACATATCTACAGCTCCCCAAATAGCTCAAGATTTTAACACTGAATAGAAGAAAGAGATAGAATGCAATTTCCTTTAATAATTTTATTATAGATATATACTGTATTCTCCAAAGTAAAAGGCTTTTGGTTTCATCCAAACCTGCAGAAAGATGCATGTTAATTGCAGACAGACAGCCCTAAGGGCAGAGGTCGCTGGTTAAACACTCTGTGTGTGGCTGCCCACTTGCCCGCAGACAGGAGGGGCTGGCGGGAGCGGGCTCCCAGGGGTCTGTGTGGGGCTTCTCTCTGCCCCTGCAGGCTACACCAAGCCCACCTGGACAGGTGCTCCTGGTGGGTGCGCTCATGGGGGCCATCTGCCGCCAGTGCGGCCCCCAGCTGCCCCCAGCTCCCCGTCATCCTGGGAGCAGGGCCTCCCTGAAGCATGGCCCCCACAGATCTGCAGACCGGGCTGCGGCCCCATCACCTTCGTGTGAGACGCCACTGGGGCGAGAACACAGAGGGCCATGCTGGTACCTGTGTGAGCCATGGGGTCCAGGAGCTCGGGTCAAGAGAGAAAGTTGGGCTCAGGTTGGACTGATGTGGCTGTGAGTGGTGTTTGATGATACAAAGTTTACCTCTGAGTTAGAAAGGAATTTCATGTGGGCAACAGCTCGGGTTCAGGCAGAGAGAGGTGGACAGGGTAGACATCCGTAACTCTTGAAGATGTATTACTGTTCTTGATACTTTCATTTCATTTCGCAGTATGCCATCGGGGGCACTACACAACTGGCCTCCGAGCGGAGTTCTGCACACAAGCAGAACAGGCTGCCTGCTGCCACCAGGGAGACCGATGCAGGCTGAGTGCTGCCTTGGACCCCTCTGTTTTGGTGGCTGGAGCTGCATCCTCCGACGGCCTTGCTCTTGGCCTCATGTTTAGATGACAGAGTGGCATGAAGTGTTAACAGTTTCCACAAGGCTTTGGACCTACGGAGACCCATCGTGTTTGGGCAGAGGAGGGACAGGGATGTCCGCTGACCAGGAGCCAAGAGGCGGCTGGAATAAATCAGGACCCAAGTCAGGGGGCGTGTTTTTTGTTGTTCAGGAGAGAAGAGACTTTGCTCTCTGGCACAGATGTCCCTGAGCAGCTCCCGCTAGACGTGGATAGAATGTTCTGGTGACTCGAGAGTTGTGCCCGATTCATTAAATGTAAAAGCGATGCTCACTGCTTACTACTCATCCATTATCTCACTGAATCCTCACAACAGCCTTGCAAGTTAGCGATTATTATCTCTCTCTCAAAGTTGAGAAAAGTGAAGCACGGAAAGGTTGAGTGACTTGCCCGTAGTCACAGAGCTGGTAAATGAGGAACACAAGTGTTCTGGATCCAGACATTCTGCTCTGGACCACCGAGGGGGGCTGAAACATGGCTGCACGTCAGCATCACCTGGGGAGATTTTAAAAACTATTAATCCCTGAGCCCTGATGCCCAGAGGCACGGAGTGGGAATGCCCATTGTTGTTTCTCAGTCACTCAGCCGTGTCCGACTCTTTGCGACCCCATGGACTGCAGCACACCAGGCTTCCCTGTCCGTCAACCAGCTCCCAGAGCTCACTCAAACTCATGTCCATCGAGTCAGTGATGCCATCCAACCGTCTCATCCTCTGTCGTCCCCTTCTCCCACCTTCACTCTTTTCCAGCGTCAAGGTCTTTCCCAGCGAGTTGGCCGGGCCCTCCCTCTGGTCCCCGCCCAGGGACTCTCGATGCCACCCCAGCCTGGCTCTCCCTGGCTGAGGGCGCAAATCCATATGCAGGCCAAATGCAGGATGGCACCCGATCAGCTCCTTCTCACATCCACTCAGCGTTCACAGAAAGAATCAGGAAGCAGCCATCCCTTTGTGGGTTTTCTACAAGAGTGTAAATCAACACACCAGTGGTACACATCCTTCTGAGTATATTAATGTTTCTGATGCAGTTGAAGCACCAGAAACCATCTGAAACTGACCATCCCATTCTCAGTGCTAATATAGATCGTAGATCATTCTGAATAACACCTGATTTTAGGCCAAAGCTTTTGACCTTATTAAAATTTAAATACTGAATTGGATTATAAAATACGTACGTGTAATTTCAGAAGCTGAAACTGATAGGCTTTTTAAAATATGATTGAATACATATAAAAATGTATGTGAGCTTTTAACTTTGTCCCAGGCAGCTGTTTTGTATAAGTGAAGTGAAGAAGTGAAGTGAAGTCGCTCAGTTGTGTCCGACTCTTTGCGACCCTGTGGACTGTAGCCTACCAGGCTTCTCTGTCCATGGGATTCTCTAGGCAAGAATACTGGAGTGGGTTACCATTTCCTTCTCCAGGGAATCTTCCCAACCCAGGGATCGAAAGGGTTATACATTTAATGTCACAGACCTGTATGTGTTGTGTCAGATAATGACAGTGCTGTGGAGAAAATCAAATCGATTGAGGGGGGTGGAAGGTGCCAGGGTGGTGAGGGTGGGGTTGTGTTCCATGACAGGGGAGTAAGGGAGGCCTTGCTTGAGGGGAGCTGTGAGCAGAGAACCCAGGACATGCTAAGGCTGAGCAAGTCCCCGGGCAGCGAGGGGCCATCTGCAGAGGAAGGAGGGGCGTGGGGTTGGGGAGAGACCCCCACCGTGCAGCCTCAGGGGTGCAGGGGCCCTTGGGTCTGCTTGTAGGAGGCGCGAGGATGAGGGGAGTCCCGGGGCCCAGGCCGTCAGACCGGGAGATGTGTCTTACTGCCACATCCTGCACATACACACATGCACGCATACACACGAGCACACATGCATGCACACACGCACACACATGATCGCACACGCGCATGTGCACATGAGCACACGTGTGCATGCACGCGCACACACGAGCACACATGCACACACGAGCACACATACATGCACACACACAGACACGCAGATTTAACTGCAGGTGTCAGGCCTCAGCCCCCACTGCGTCGCTACCTTCCAGGTGGGTTCCCACCGAGGGCCGTGGGCCGTGGGGAATCAGGGTTGCCCAGCCTCACCCCTAGATCCCCACCTCCATGGCTCCTAGAGCAGTTTGTCTCATGGGTGCATGAAGAAGTGAGATTTACTTCTGTAAACATGGGCTGTGGAAGGCCTGACCTGTGAGTCTCTAGACCCAGCCTGTGGGGCCACGGATGGTTCTGAATCCAGTTCCAGACCAGACCCGGGGGCCGTGACCCAGGGCCACGCAGCAGGCTGTGACTGCTCCAGGCCTGGCTTCCAGAACAGAGGTGCTGGGGCCCAGCGCTGTGGGGGTGCAGGCCTCCCGAGCGCCCCCCCGCCCCAGGCTGATTCACACGAGCACGGCTTCCACCAGCTCCTGGCAGGTGACCGACTGGCTGGCACTCGGCTGGTGGGGACGAGCCGAGCTCCCAGCTCTGGGTGGCCGGGGAGCCTCCATCGCCCTGAACCCCCACCCCACTGTCTGTTGAGGCGCAAATGTGTCCCCGGCCCTTTTTCCTTGTCCTGTGACCCAGCGCTGGGAGCAATGCTATCCCACGCATTTGCTTTAGATCATTGTAAGGGCGTTTTCAGGTTTATAGCAATTACTCCCACCTGGGTCTAAAAGCTTGGTCACGTGGCCCTTGCAAACACATTGCTCCTTTGGCATTGAAGAGTGGTCGCGGATTCACATATTTATATATCAAGACTCAGAAAATACTGCGGGAAAATACATACAAAATGTCAAGTCTAATTAAAGTTCACATGACATTCCCAAGAAACACTGTCAGGGAGCGAAGTTACCACGCGTCTGGAGACACCTGGATACACTCGGACCTTGTCGGTCATGTGATCGGCCAGAAACTCATGAGCCCTTCCGAAGGTTCACGTCTATTGTACATATGTTTAGTGTTTTCTAGGTTAGTCTCTTTGCCTGCAAAGTACACAGGCAATTATCAGAAAGTTCACTGGTTTCTGTAACAGAAACGGCTAGTGTTTCCTTTCTCTTTGTTTTGTTTTTCGTCTCATCACAGAAGGCTTGAGAATAAGCACAGTAGTGTGCCTGCAGTTGACTCAGCAGGTAGGAGGCTGCTGTCTCAGCGGCTGGTTTCCTTGCCTTTCTCTTGAGCAGAACGTGAAGTATTGGGGCTGACACACTTTAATCTGCCGGCCCCCAAGCATAATCCCGGTAATAGCCGTTGGAACATGCTCGTGCTGTGATGTAATGGATGCTTGACTCCTGGGGTATTTTCTAAATCCTCCAGCAGGAATGGTCTCCTTTCGAGCTGCAGTGGTTTTTGCAGAGACTTGGCTCCTGGATTGTCCCCTGAGCCGTGAGTGCACAGCATCACAGAAGCATGTGGGGAAGAGGCCTTTGCAGGGACGCCCTTCCGTGAAAGCGTGCACCGGGGAACCCGAGAACCCCGGGGTTCGCCTTCGCCTCTTGGTCTATAGAGCTGACTTCAGAACAGGTTTGTGTAGAGAAAAGCCAGGGCCTCAGGTCATGAGGCAGCTTTTGGGGAACCAGCGCTGGTCCTGGTGAGGCCTGGGGTGCCTGCCACACCCTTCCCAGCTCTGACGCTGTTCTTCAAGAGGTACCCCCTCCGGCTTCCCAGGGTCAGAAATGACAGCCTCTCAGCTGCCGCTGGCTACCGCTGCTTTTTAAAAATATTGATTAATTTGGCCACTCAATCAATAATTTGATTGATTAATTTGGGTCTTATCTTCATTGCAGCACACAGGATCTCTGGTCTTGGTTGGGACCTGCAGGATCCAGTTCCCTGATCAGGGATCGAACCCGAACTGCCTTGGGTGAGTGGGGTCTTAGCCACTGGGCACCAGGGAAGTCCCCCTGCTGGCCTCTGTGCCCCCCGGCAGTGTGATCACAGCAGGGCACACCCCCCAAACCAGAAACTAGGCGGAGCACTAGAGTGAAAAGGCAGACTGCCAGGGCGGGACTGCATCTTGTTCTCTCTTATTTGATAGAATCCAAGTGTTTCTAAATTGTTGAGTTTTTTTTTTTAATAAAAAAAACTTTAATTTTTCCTATACATAGTTTTCTATGGATTAGTCCTTCAAGTCTCAAAAATTTTGTTTTCTACTTATAAGTTCACGAACATATACCCAGCAATAGAACAACAATAATTATTAAATTGTCAAGTTTTGTACAGAAGCAAAGGGTAAATTCTTCGGCTTTCAGCTTTCTTTATAGTCCAAGAATTGATGCTTTTGAACTGCGCTGTTGGAGAAGACTCTTGAGAGTCCCTTGGACTGCAAGGAGATCCAACCAGTCCATCCTAAAGGAGATCAGTCCTGAATATTCACTGGAGGGACTGATGCTGAAGCAGAAACTCCAATCCTTTGGCCACCTGATGCGAAAAACTGACTCATTGGAAAAGATCCTGATGCTGGGAAAGATTGAAGGCGGGAGGAGAAGGGGATGACAGAGGATGAAGGGTAAATAAGCAGAGGCCAACGTCCACAGAAAAGGCTAAGCTTTTCAAACTTTTGTTCTATTCCGCCTCTTCCCTCCCCACACTTCCTGCTTCTTCCTGGCGGCCTCCTCTCACTGCACCCTCCACAGCGCCTAGACAGGGCCTCCCCCAGTCACCAGCTTGCAAGTTCCTCCCGCCCTGGGGTCTGCGGTGCTTGCTCCAGGGTCCCGACTGGTGTGGGCGGGACATCCAGGAGCCGCTGGGGCTCGGGGCTGCCCAGCTCTGCTGAGGGTCCCGAGAACCAGCAGAGGCCCCTTGGCCCCAGAGCTGGGATCTGCAGAGGAGAGGGAAGAGGAGGACGGAAAAGCAGGTTGGGACAATGGTCAGCAAAGACAGGACAAGAGGCTGTGTCGACGTGCCACTCACCGTCCATCCGCGTTGTCCTCTTACCGGTCCCCCGGCGGGTCTTGGTCCGTCCAGAGGGCCAGGCCGGCCACCATCCCCACCTCCAGGGGACAGGGTGGAGGGAGCCGCTGGCCAAAGCTGCCCAGGAGCCCCCGCCGCGGACCGTGTCCTCACGAGGCTGTTGAGCACACAGGGACCCTCACCCACAGCGGAGCAGGGCCCCAGCAAATGGAATATTTTGGATTCAGCCTCCTGGAGCTGCTGAACTCCTCGCTAAACTTTCTGGCCCCCACATCTCGCCTACATTTTTCTAAGGATCGAGTTTTTCCTGGTCTGATCATGAAAATATAAGGTCTTTTGTAAAAGTGTAAGATAAATCGAGGCAGTAAAGAAAATAAATATCACCTGTCGTCCTTACTGCACAGAAATAATAACTGCTCTGAAACGTGATGAATAGTAACGCGGGTCTTTTTACACACACGAGGTTTGGCAGTGTGCTGCTTTTCTCGTTTACTCGTTTACATTTCACGAATCCTCTCCCGTTAAGTACTTTTTAAAGACCCCACCGAAGTGTCTTCGTTCGGAGCACACGAGCAGGTCTTCTTCGGCTCGGGGCCTGCAAGCCCTGGCGGCGCCGCCTGGGAAGTCCGTTGTCTCTGGGGATGCGAGGGGCGCGGGCCGAGGCTGGCGGGTCGGGAGAGCGGGGCGCGTGTACTGTTCCCAGTTAATAGCCCGTTTCTCACACTGAGAGCGCCTGCCCCCGATGATGCAGGGGTGGACTAAAAGTCCTGATGAGCTCAGATCTTCCCCGAGGCCTGAGGGCGGCAGGGGCGTTGCGGGAAGCGAGCCGCGGGTCCCCGCACCCCTGGGAGGCTGCGGGGCCTTCGGCTCTGGGACGGGAAGCCGCGTCTCCTCTCACTGCGGAGCCGACCCCGCTTCCTGCTCGCACACCCGTGGGCTGCTTTCCTTTAGGAGGACGAAGCGGGTCAGGTCGGGTTGTCAGAGAAAGAAAATGGACCTGGATTAATTCACGGCACATGGACACCCACGAGTCCAGAGGGACCGCAGGACAGAGGTCAGAGGTCAGCATTCTGGGCCCCGGAGGCCTCGTGACCCGGGGCAGCCCCCTGACCTGCCCTGAGCCTCCTCTTGGCGCGGGGCTCTTGGGACCCCTCCTGTCACTAAGAGCTGATTCTGTCTCAGGCTCCTGGTGGGTGGGGGCCTGTGTGATCACTGTGTTCAGTCCCTGGACAAAACCTCTTACGCTGTCACCAATGCAGGTGTTAAATCTATTTTCTGATGAAGCAACTCACTCACCAGGTTTGAAGTCCAAAAGGCACCAAATAACATCTGATTAAAAATCCCTCTTCCCACCCTGTACCCCAGTCACAGTTTCTTATGGGTCCTCCTGTAGATATTTTGTGCATTTACAAGCAAATCCAGGCATGTTTTAATTTTTCTCTTTTTTAAATCAATTGGTGCATTCTGTTGACACTCAACTTTGTTCATGTAACAGGATCCTGCAAATCATCTCAAAATCACTTTGCAAAGAGCTTCCTGATTCCATTTTATGGCTGCATGGAAGTCCTCTGTTGGAGCCAAAATTTAGCTAACAAATTCCTCATAAATTGAAATTTGGGTTATTGCCATCTTTTGCTATCACAAACGAAGCATCAACGGGTAATGGTGGAACAAGTCATTTTATACGTCTGATAGAATCATGTACGCTTTTGAATCCAAGCGGACAGGTGATCTGACGTGAATAGCTGACTCACTGGAAAAGTCCCTAATGCTGGGAAAGACTGAGGGCAGAAGAAGAGGGTGTTAGAGCATGAGATGACTTGGTGGCATTGCTGATGTGAAGAACGTGAACTGAGACAAACTCTGAGAGATGGTGAAGGACAGGGAGGCCTGGCGTGCTGCAGTCCATGGGGTTGAAAACAGGCGGACACGACTGGGCGACTGAACAAGTTGGGCTGGAAATGGAATGAGGTGGGCAGGAAGCCAGCAGGTTCAGACCTTCCACGGGCAAAAACAGCGAGCTGCCCAGGCAGGGGCCTGGCATGTGCGGTAGTGGGAGGCTGAATTTAAGAGCTGAGCCTTCGACAGGTCAGGAGCAGCCGGCTGTCGCTGCCCCTTTCACGCTCCCTTTAACAGCCCCAGCTTCGCGTGTACCTGCTTTACTGATTCTTTACTTTGGCCGTTCCTTCTGGCCTGTGGGGTCTTAGTTCCCCACCAGGGATGGAACCCAGGCCCCAGCAGAGAAAGCACCGACTCCTGGACCACCGGGAAATTCCCTCTCCTATTTTTAAAGAACCAGGAAGAGGCATCAGACATCGCAAAGTTGGAGTCCACAGTCCATCAGCGCTGTCTTCAGTGGCAAAAAAAAAAGAAAGAACCAGAAACAAAATCGGAGCGTCCTATTGGTTTCAATCAGGCAACTCCTCCTTCACTTTTCTTTTCTGACAAAACTTCCGAACCATCCTCAGCTGTCTATTTGCGCAGATAGTTGTTAGGATAGCCTTGTCAAATGTCAAACGGCGGTACTGTATTTGAATTTCAGGGGCCCACACGTTAATGGACGCAGTCTTTCTCCACGAGGCCTCTCCTCTCAGCTGCATTTTGATTCTAATCCAAGACGAGGGCCCCTGTAGGCAGATGGCCTGAGATTGGAGGTGAGTAACCCACACCGAGCAGGAGCTATCAGAAAGGGGAAGACGTGTCAGGGAGGCCTTGAAGCCTTCCGGGGAGGTAAGTGGGCAGCGCACGCCCCACTGCGCAGGCGTGTTAGAGTGGCTTTGGTTTAAATGCAGCGCCCTGTCCCACGCGTGCCTGTTTCCAAGGTGACCTAGAGGCCCCCAGTGCAGGCGTGTGTGTGTGTGTGGTTCCGTCGGTGTGAACACAGCCGCCCGGCCTTGTGCTTTGTCCCCTCACCCCCATCCTGTGGGTTGATGCGTCATCAGAGAAGTCAAGCGTGGCTCATGCAGCTGAGTCAGAGTCGGAGGTCTGGGTCTGCAGGTAGACGGAAGATGGTGCGTTCATGCAACGCACCTGAGCTCTTGGGCGGCCTTAAACGTGGATGGAAGCTTCAGCCGTTCATGCCACTTTGGAGATCACGCTTTCTCCTTTGGGTTCATTCAGTGAAAACCTCAGAAGAAGAAAGAGAGAATCAACTCCCTTTAAGCTTCTCTGATTTAATCAAGACTCTCCCATGAGGGTATGAATTAATTATAAGCGTAAAGCTTGAGTTCTTTATTCAGTCATGGGAGGTTTAACTTAAAATGACAGCAACGTAGGATGTCTTTCTTGTACGGAAAAGGCAGAGTTTATGACTTCAGAAGGACTGCCGTGGAGTCCCATTGGTCTGGGTGGACTCCCTGCTCACAGACAGGCCTCGGGTTGTGTGGCCCACAGTACAGCCCCGTGGTTTCTCACCCTCTTGCAGTCTAGTGGGGGCAGGACTCTGCTTCAGGAGCCACTCGGGGTCCCAGCCCTACCCCTCGAGCACCCCACCCGCCTTTAGGTTCTCGGAGCCCCCTCCTTTCAGCCTGCAGAGGGGAGAGAAAAGGAGGGGCGGTTTTCGCTGGCCAGGCCCGGACATGGTGCTTCCACCGGCCAGAATTTGGTTGCTGGTCGCATTCACTGCAAAGGAGACAAACACTGCCGTCTCGTGGTGTGACCCGGGAGGAAGGGACACTGGTGAGCCCGGCGTCTTCTGCTAGACGGCTCGTTCGCCCGCTCCCGGGCGTGTGCCGAGCAGCTGTGACGCCACGGCACTGTCTGCAGCTGAGGAGACCCGGCAGCCCACGGACGCAGGGGTGTCTGCCTCTGGGAGGATGGGCCCCCGGCTCTGAGTCCTCACCTCGTGGCCGTGTGACCGCAGCGGCGCGAACCGCTGGGAGGGCGTGCGGGGGACGCCAGGGGAAGAGCTCCCGGCGGGCCGTCCAGGCGTGGGGCCAATCATCTGTGCCCCGTTGATCACACATGTCGATGCATCTTCAGGGTTTGCGAGTCACAGAATTCACACAGAGCACGCCTGCCTCTCACATCTCCAAAGAGTGGATCTGTGCTTCTTCTTTCAGTGTTTGCAGAGTAAAAGCCTGGGTTTTCTGGCGCTTCCCTGGAGGTCCAGCGGTTCAGTGCAGGGCTCATCGGTTCAATAGCTGGTCCGGGAACATGGACCCCATGTGCCGCGACTGGGCGCTCAGTCCCCTCAGCCGTGTCCGATCCTTGTGACCCGTGGACTCTGGCCCACCAGACTCCTCTGTCCGTGAGATTCTCCTGGCAAGAACACTGGAATGGGCTGCTGTGCTCTCCTCCAGGGGATCTTCCCACTCCAGGGACCGAACCCATGTCTCCTGCGTCTCCTGCATTGCAAGTGGTCTCTTTACCACTATTTGCCACTGGGATAGCCATATGCCGTGAAAAAGAAAGGAAGAAAAAGAAGAAGAAAAAAGAAAAGAAGAAGAAAAAGAAAAAAGAAAAAGCCATATGCTGTGAGGTGGGGCAAAAGAGTAAAAAGGCTGGATTTTCTTTCTGCTCAAACATGCATCCACAACAAACACGCTGGAAAAGCCCTTCGCCCTTCAACCTCAACAGTCTCAGAGTTTTATTATGGCCCGTTTGTCCTTTCCCTACCGAGGAAAGTGAAGATTCACTCGAGGCCCGAGGAGTCCATACAATTAGTGGCAGTATTGGTGAAGCGCAGGTCACAGGTTTGCCAAATAACCTAGAACTTGATGGATGTGAGAGCTGGACTGTAAAGAAAGCTGGGCGCTGAAGAACTGATGCTTTTGAACTGTGGTGTTGGAGAAGACCAAACCAGACCATACTAAAGGAAATCAGTCCTGAATATTATTGGAATATTAATTGAAAAGACTGTTGCTGAAGCTGAAACTCCAGTACACTGGCCACCTGATGAAAGGAACTGACTCTTGGAAAAGACCCTGATGCTGGGAAAGATTGAAGGCGGGAGGAGAAGGGGACAATAGAGAATTAGATGGTTGGATGGCCACACCGACTCAATGGACTTGAGTTTGAGTAAACTGGAGTTGGTGATGGACAGGGAGGCCTGGCGTGCTGCGATCCGTGGGGTCTCAAAGAGTCGGACAGGACTGAGCGACTGAACTGAACTGAACGGCCGGACAAAGGGCAGTCGCCTCCCCCTGTGGTGCTCACACTGGCCACGAGATGGCAGCATCTCACAGGCCTAGGTGAACCTGCCGGCCTGGCTCCCTGGACTTGAAGCCCTGACTTCAAAATAACTAAGGATGAAAGGAGCAGTAAAAAACGTCAGCCTCTTTTTGTTCTTAATATTGTAAAAAGAAATATCTTCAGACACTCTCAAAAAGTTCTCCTGTGGCATTTTATATCCATTCTTTATACTTCGAGGCCAGCAGAAATGACGCAGGTGCTGTATTTCACGGCCGCCGTGTGTGTGCACACGCGCCCTCTGCGGGGTTCTGGCTCACTTTCCGAGGGCCCTTTGAGTCTGGCTGCTGTGCACACGTGCGAGCTGGGCTCCACCGAGGATGCTGATAGAGTGTCATCTTTTTCCTGGTGAAATAAAGTAGGAGACAGAAGGAGACATCCAGAGATGTTGAAACCAGTGGGGGAACTCCTGGAGGTTTTTATCCTTGAGTCTGTTCTGCTGGAATGGAAGCCAGGGAATGTTTTCCTGCTATGTAGCATCTGCCTGGGTTTTCCAGAGAACTGAGTAAATAAGTGGGAATGCAGAGACGCGGATGGTGATGGAATCCGAGAAGAAAACGTCCCTGGTGATGCTGCAACCCCAGGAGCTCTTGTTTATTGAGACATCACCACGCCACGCCACGACACACCACTTGTTTGGGTGGCAAGGAGAGCCAACCAGTCCATCCTAAAGGAGATCAACCCTGAATACTCATTGGAAGGACTGGTGCTGAAGCTGAAACTCCAATACTTTGGCCACCTGATGCGAAGAGCCAACTCGTTGGAAAAGACCCTGATGCTGGAAAAGATTGAAGGCGGGAGGAGATGGGGACGACAGAGGATGAGATGGTTGGATGGCATCACCGACTCGATGGGCATGCTGGGAAACAGTCAAGGACAGGGAGGCCTGGCGTGCTGCAGTCCATGGGGAGCAGAGTCTGGCACGACTGAGCAAGTGCGCAGCACCAGCTGTGCGACAGTCAGGCGCGTCCGCGGGGCCCTGAGCATGCGGTCTCATTTAACCTCACAAACAAAAGATGCTGTTGCTGTAAATTCACAGGTGAGGTGGCAGGCCAAGAAAGTGTGAGTAGCTTGCTCCAGGCTGCACAGCTAAGTGGTAGGAACAGGGCTTGAATGTGGATCTGTCTTCAAAGTCAATTAAAAACAACGTGAGCTCCTGTTTTTCTTACCCCTCACATCCGATCCCCCAGTTAAACTCCGGGCTTTGTGTGGACGTTTGCACTCCCCTCAACCATCCTCATAACGCACTGTTAACCTTCTGCCCCCTGAAGCTCCAATACTTTGAAGCTCCCAAACAAAACTCGATTTTTGTATTCACCCAAGAATCTAGCTAATGTTTGGAAATTTTTGATCCAGAGATTTCCCTGGTGGTCCAGTGGTTAGGACTGCTGAGGGCCTGGGTTCGATCCTTGGTTGGGGAACTGAGATCCCACAAGCCGCAATAATCATAACAATACTACTAGCAATGAAACTTGATTCCCAAACTGAAGAAAGAGGCAAGGAAACTGCGGACCTCTTCCCCCTGAAACGAGGAGTGGAGACCCTGACCTGGGATCACACTCGCCCTGGTGGCTCAGATGATGAAGAATCCGCCTGCAATTAGGAGACCCGGGTTCGACCCCTGGATTGGGACGATCCCTTGGAGGAGGGCATGGCAACCTGTCCCCTGCCCCACGGTATTTTTGCCTGGAGAATCCCCCTGGACAGAGGAGCCTGGTGGGCTACAGTCCATGGGGTTGCAAAGAGTCGGCTAAGGCTAAGTGACTAACACTTTCACTTTCATGAAATGCTAAAAATATTCGGTCACCTTTTTGACTACTCTTGAGAAATCAGTGCAATCGAGGACATCTGAATCACTGTGATCAGGACAGTGGGGAAGCCGGGGCTTGGGCCAGGTCAGCAAAGGGGGCTTCAGCGAACGGCTCTGCTTTTCCTAAGGTAGAATGATTTCTGCGGCGCTTTCGGCATCTACCTTCTCCCTAAGTTCTCCCGTTAAACGTTCCCACTAAGGCTCTGCTTTAATGAAAAGCAGCTTTTGGTGCTCCAGCGAGCGTTCTGGGGTCTCTCTTCAGTCCTGTCGGGCCTGTGGGCTTCATTTTTGTGTGTGTGATTGGAAAGTAACTCCCCCGGGAGCCTGGGAAAAGCCTCGGTGTTGCTGCAGAAATGGACTCTGGGCCCTGCCTATCCAACCCGCCGAGCTTTCGCGTGCGAAGCCCATCAGAGAGGTGAGGGTCAGGCCACTCATCTCGCCGTCGCTGCCGTTGGACACTGGTCTTTGTTCTGGGGAAGGTGAGGCTGCAGCCAGCAGCGTGGCTCATAAAACATGATTATGACGGTCACCGCGGCAGAGCCTGCCGGGGGCTGGGGTTGGCAGGGAGCCGAAGCCACGCTGGGCTGTACCCCAGGGGCCGCCCCTGCAGGCCCCACGGGACCCTCCGTGCAAACGCCGCCTCCTGGGTCTCTCTCCCTCGTGGCTCCTTGCCCCGCCCTCCTCCGTCTCCTTGATCTTTTCTTCCCCAAAGACAAGAAGAATCCATCTCCAAGTGGATTCTCTCTCCTTCTTTTTCTTTTTTAAGGAAAATGCTTCTTATCATGATTTCTTGAAGTTTTATCTCACGTGCAGTAAAAGTGATTGACAATGTATAAGTTTCAGGTGTGTGGCAAAGTGATTTAGTCATACGTATATCTGTTCTTTTTCAAGTTCTTTCCCTGTTTACGTTATTACAGAATATTGGGTAGAGTTCCCGATGCTATACAGCAGGTCCTTGTGCCTCACCTATTTTATATATAGTGGTATGTATCTATTAGTCCCCAGCTCCTAACTTACCCTTCCCCACGCCTTTCCCCTTTGGAAAGCATAAGTCTGTTTCCTGTGTCTGTGTAACTCTAAGACTCCGCATCTCAGTGTTATCTCACGACGTTTGCCTTCCTCTGTCTGACTCACTTCACTTAGTAGGATAATCTCTGGGTCCATCCAGGCGGCTGTGGCTCTCTGTTTTGTCCACAATAAACACCTCCCTCTTCTCTTCTATCTTGTCCACAATCCTTTTTTTTTTTTTTGAAAACTCTCCAAAGGGAATCTTGCCCAGGGCTGCGTGTGGTGCATGAAGCCAGGCCCCTTGCATCAATGAATAAGCAAGAGAGATTCGCTTCCGAAGACAGGTGAGCAGACGGTTTCTGCCCGCAGCCTCCCCTCCCAGCCTCCATGCCCAGCGCCTCTCCGAGCGTCCTCTTGGGGAGAGGGCCCCCCAGAGTGGGACTGATTTCATCTGCCTCCAGTTTTCATGTCTTTGAGCCCCCCAAATCTTTGGGGTTCATATTTAATAGGCCTGTTTTTGTGTAAATCAACTATAAACCATTCCCGTGGGGACCTGGAGCTGGTATTTTTATGACCCAAGGACAGTAAAACCCGCCTCCAGGTAGAGCAGCTGTGAGCTCTGGAATTGAGTTATTAAAAGCTCTGGTTGGAGCCACCCCGTCCTGAGGGCCTGCCTCTCCTGCAGCCTGAAATTTCCCCAGTAAGGATGGGACTAAAAGCAAGCCCACCCAAGATACCCCAGCATCTCACAGCTGCCTACAGTTTGAGAAGGAGTCTAGTTGGGGCGCCCGGGAGTGGAGGAGGGCTCTCCATTGGAGGGTGGGCAGTCTCCGGGAGTGGAGGAAGGACTCTCCATTGGAGGGTGGGCAGTGTCCGGGAGTGGAGGAGGGGCTCTCCATTGGAGGGTGGGCAGACTCCGGGAGTGGAGGAGGGGGTAGGCAGTCAGTTCCCACCACCAAGTCTTGCACAGGGTGATCCACTGATCTACAGCTTTGATACTTCCCGTGTTTGTTCCTATGTTCTTCCGAGGATTCTGAATGGCGGCCTGGTGAGGCCTCCCTGCGTGTTCTTGTCTGACCTCCTTGCTGAGGATGGGTTTGCATTTTTAAATGGCTGGAAAAAATCAAGATAGTATTCTGTGATGTGAGAGTTGCGTGGAATTCACGTTTTAACGTCCACAGATAGAGCTCTACTGGGGCATGCCGCACTTTCCCGTCCACGCGGTCCGGGCAGATTCGGGGCTGTCCTGGGGTGGGGGGTGTCACTGCTGTGAAGCTGAAAGCACTGCTTCTCAGGCCCTAAAACGTCTGCAGATTCCTGCTCTAGAAAAACAAAAGGATGCCTCGCGGAGAGCGAAAGAAGGTGGTGGAGGAGTAAGACGGGGAGATCACTTGCCTTCCCACAAACACACCAAAAACTCATCGAAACACGAAACAGCTCCTACAGAGCAGCTTCTACATGACAGCAGAAGGCCCCAGGCTTCCAAGAAGACAAGCTAGTCCCCCTGGAGTGAGGCATCGAGCCAGTGTCAAAAGCGATCACCTCCACTGAAAATGAATAGAGGAAAACGGAAGGGGTCCCCTGTGCTCACAAGCCCTGAGGTTTGGGGGTTCCTTTGTGTTGAGGGCAGCTGCTTACATGACCCCTTCTGAGCTGGTTTGGTCTATTTTCTTCCCAGGGGCCTGCAGACTGGGTGATTCTGGAAGAATTCTGTCCAGTGCATGTTTTGCCCAAATATTTCCTTTTGATGGGAGTCCCTTGGACTGCAAGGAAATCCAACCAGTCCATCCTAAAGGAGATCAGTCCTGGGTGTTCTTTGGAAGGACTGATGCTGAAGCTGAAACTCCAGTACTTTGGCCACCTCATGGGAAGAGTTGACTCATTGGAAAAGACTCTGATGCTGGGAGGGATTGGGGGCAGGAGGAGAAGGGGACGACAGAGGATGAGATGGCTAGATGGCATCACGGACTCGATGGACGTGAGTTTGAGTGAACTCTGGGAGTTGGTGATGGACAGGGAGGCCTGGCGTGCTGCGGTCCATGGGGTCGCAGAGAGTCGGACACGACTGAGCGCCTGGACTGGACTGAGCTGATGAGCGTGCAGTCTTCATCGGAGGCGCTGTCATTGGGCGCTTCCCCTCGCTGTTTGTCCTCTGAATCCCCGGGAGGTTTTGTAAGTCCCAGGGGCCGAGTGGCGCCCCAGGCCCATGAAATCGAATCTGTGAGCGTGAGGCTTGGGTGGCTCTAGTGTGAAAGCTCAGTTTACTAAGGGAGACGCTCCCTGCGCTGGTTTGAAATTAAGGTTTCATTGTGATGGCCAGTTTGACCAGGAACAACATCCCTTTTGACACATAAGTGTTGAGTGCTGGTCGCTCTGAAAGTTGTACATCAAACAGGGATGAGGGACTTCTGCAGTGGCCCAGTGGTTAGGGTCTCATGCTTCCAAAGCAGGGGTGAGGGTTTGACCCCTGGTCAGGGAAGTAAGATCCCACGTGCCACACAGTGAGGCCAAAAAAAAAAAAAGAGTCCAGCACAATATGATTAAAAAAAAAAGAATGAGATAGCTCTCTGCTTCCTGTGATGTAGCAAAGATCATCAACTCTGGACTCGTGTGTGTGTGTGTGTGTGTGTGTGTGTGTGTGTCTCAATCGTATCACTGTAGCCCACCAGGCTCCTCTGTCCACGGGAGTCTCCAGGCAAGAATACTGGAGTGGGGTGTCATTTCCTTCTCCAGGGGATCTTCCTGNTGTGTGTGTGTGTGTGTGTGTGTGTGTGTGTGTGTCTCAATCGTATCACTGTAGCCCACCAGGCTCCTCTGTCCACGGGAGTCTCCAGGCAAGAATACTGGAGTGGGGTGTCATTTCCTTCTCCAGGGGATCTTCCTGACCCAGGGATTGAACCCGGGTCTCCCGCATTGCAGGCAGACTTTTTACCGTCTGAGCCACGAGGGAAGTTCCCAACACTGGACTGAGTGGCCCTCTTTTCCCAAATAGACTAGTGTCTGAATCGTCACTTCTGGAAACTGGTTACATACGCAGGGTTGGCTATGTAGATACATGGAAATGAAAAAGTCATCAACAAGTAAACCCGAGCTTCAGAGCCGTCCCCTGGCCCTTCTACTGGCCAGCGTCTGGGCTCTGGGGGGCGTTGGGCGGGTGGGGGAGCTTCCGTCTCGTTTCTCTTCAGGAGCAGCAGCATCGCAATGTCAGACCCTCAGGCCCTCCCCGGTACCAGCTCCACAAACTTGACTGGGTTCCTGAATCGACTCTGGATTCGTCTTTCTCTTCTGCGAACTGGGGATGATAGTGATACCTCCATCACAGGGCTGTTGGAGAGATCAGATGCGATAATTTACAAAGGAGCCCTTTTACAGTCATGAGGTTCTACTCTGATCCAAGCATCTTCGACAGGGCTCACGTGGCCGTGAGACAGACAGAATCAAGCAAGGAAGCGGAAACAGACGCGCAGGTGGGAAGTGCCGTGGAGAAAAACTCGGTAGGCGGGGTGGTGCTCGAGAGGGGGCGAAGATGCTTCAGACGGGACGCTCAGAGACCCAGTAACTGTTAGTTATCATGAGGGCACTGATAAGGAGTCACGACCACTGATGTGACCGCTCGGCAGGTCCAAGAGAAGAAACTGACCCACATGCCCAGACCTCTTGTCTGTTTTCATCCTCGACTCCAAGACTGCTGGCAGCAAGGCGCACAGATTGGGACTTCAGCACATCTGCAAGGTGACTTCTATCCGAATGAGAGAAGCCGAGGTGGGTAAAATGACTCTCCACTTTTCAGAAGCTGCGTGTTGTACCTGGGTCGCCTTAAGCACAGGCAGTGCCTTCATGGACAGCTCAGAGAGGCTCGCTGCCTCTGCACTAGTTGCCGTCCAGAAGACTGGCAGCCCCTTAAAACTCCTAGAAGGACCTGCCTGGTGGTCCAGGGCTTAAGAATTCGCCTTCCAACAGGGAACTCTGCTCAGTGTTATGTGGCAGCCTGGATGGGAGGGGAATCTGGGGGAGAATGGATCCGTGTATATGTGTGACTGAATCCCTTCACTGTTCACCTGAAACTATCATAAGATTGTTAATCGGCTATTTTCCAATACAAAATAAAAAGTGTTTTTGTTTTTTAAAGAATCTGCCTTTCGATACAGGGGACACGGGTTCAATCCCTGGTTGGGGGGTTAAGATCCCACATGCCGTGGGGCAACTAAGCCTTCATGCCATAAAGAAGACCCAGCACAGACAAAATTTTAAAAAGTAAATAAAATAAAAGTTAAAAATAGATAAACGTAAATTTTAAACTAAATAAAACTAAATTAATTTTGAAATAAATAAATAGAAGTAAATTTTTTTTAAAGCTTCTAGAAAATGGGTCGAGGACTTGAAAATTCATAGAAATGAATCATTAGCATGAAGGTGAAAAAAATCTCATTTCCACTAGTGACCACAGAAAGACAGATTAGGTAATTTTTTTTTTAAACCTATCAGATAAGGAAACTTCTGGTGGGAGTAGGAACTAATGTCTCCTTTTTGTGGGGGCAATTTGTCAGTACCTCTCAAACTTCAGAAGGCATGCAGATTTAAAGCTGGAAGTTCCATTTTGGAGAATCTAGTCTCTAGAAATAATTGCACACAAGTATGCAAGACGACAGATATCAATGTAAGCACTCATCATGATAGTAAACCATCACAGACAACCTAAATATACATCACAGGTACTTGATACACATTTGTTGAATGAGTAAGTGAGCGTGTGGATGAGCAGAATAGGATAAGGCATTGCTTATCCACAAGTGGGAGAGGCGGCTCTCGGCAAGGGAGAAGGGCGCTGGGAGCCTGTGAATACGGAGAGACAAGCCCACCTGCCCTGTGCTGAAGAGGCCTGGAAGCCTGCCCACCGGACTGCAGGGGTCATCGTGCCAACCACACTGCAGGACATCAGATGAGAAATGCTGCATGAATGATAATGGATTTTCTTCCCACACTGCAGAGTTGGGGACTGTGGGGGTGGTGAGGGAAGGTTTTCACCTTCCATCTTATACATTTCAAGATGGGCAGAAATGCTTCCAATTTTCGCAGACCACTTAGGTAAGTCTTTAAAATAATTCAATATTTGTAAAAGCCGTTTAAAAACGTAAGCATTTTAAAGTGGACAAAGCATCGTATTCTTCATTAGCTAACCAGGATTCGTTTCTTTTTCTTTTTTTTTTTTTTAGTTTTATTTTTTGGCCACACCTCAGGGCTCATGGAAACTTAGTTGCCCTACCAGGGATAGAACCTGCGTACCCCCTGCAATGGAAGTGCAGACTCTTAACCTCTGGGCCACAGGGAAGTCCCCATCTAGTTCTCGTTTCTTATCTAGCTCTTATTTCTTAACTATTGTGAGTCTTGGGAGCTGGAAGGCACCTAGGCCGTGCCAGGCTATGTCATTTAACCTTGCCGGATGAGGACATGGAAGCTTCTAGAAGTTGAGTAGCTTTGCTGCGTGTGGTGAGACTCGTCTGGTTTCAAAGACAAGCCCTCTTGTTCCTGTGCAGGGGCCGTGGACCAGGCCCAAGCCCTGAGGACACCGCCCGCCAGACAGAAGGGGACCATCGGCCGCCCGCAAGCAGTGCTGCAGGCTGGGACACTGCGACAAGCTTTCCCTTTCCCGCATTTTGCCTCGGGTCAGTCTAAGCGCAGCTAAAAATTAAGATGTCGCTCTAGAAAATTTTGAATAGACTTGAATCACTATATGGATTTCCCTGGTGGCTCAGACGGTAAAGCATCTGTCTACAATGCGGGAGACCCAGGTTCGATCCCTGGGTTGGGAAGATCTCTTGGAGAAGGAAATGGCAGTCCACTCCAGGTCTATTGCCTGGAAAATCCCATGGGCAGAGGAGCCTGGTAGGCTACAGCCCATGGGGTCACAAAGAGTTGGACACGACTGAGCGACTTCACTTCACTTTGAATTACTGTAAGGTCCAATTTCAGCCCTCATGGAATCTCATTTCAGCCGTGAGGCCACAGTGGGCAGGCAGCCAGCTCATTTGCTCTAACACTGTTTTCCAGAAAACGGATCTTCATTTCTACTGTTTTCTAGAAAACTGGGTTTCCCTGGTGGCTCAGCTGGTAAAGAATCCACCTGCAATGTGGGAGACTCTGGTTCAGTCCCTGGGTTGGGAAGATCCCCTGGAGAAGGGAACAGCTTCCCACTCCAGTATTCTGGCCTGGAGAATCCCATGGACTATACAGTCCATGGGGTTGCAAAGAGTCGGACACGACTGACAGACTTTCACTTTCACTTATCTTTCTCAAGACCCCGAGTTTAAGATTCTGGGCATGAACCCCGCTGGCGGCCCAGTGATTAAGACTCTGTGCTCCCAATCCAGGGGCACAGGTTTGAGTCCTGGTCAGTGAAGATGCCACATACATCATGGCTCAGCCAAAAAAATGAAAAGAGTTAAGTGCAATGAAATAAAACATGGATTATGAGGAAATAATTATAGAATCAAGTGCTAGGACCTGGTCAGTCACCCAAGAAACCCACACTTCCTCCAGGCGACTTTCAGATAACTGGCACCTGCCTGCCTAGCGGCCCCTCTGGTCAGACAGCAGAGCCAGGACCCCCGGAGGGCATGTGCCAGCCCCACCAGGGAGCGGGTCTCGCGCCCCTGCATGTCCTCTTTCCAGATTTTCCAGTTTCTCTTCTCTTAGGTCGTCCTGTTTCTTACCCACGGAATCTGAGCCAAAGCTCTGGGGGGGCCCAACGCCATGGCCTGGCTCCAGCCAGCATCCCAGCCCCTGGCACCCGCTGTCGACTCTGCCCACCACCTGCCCACCACCTGCCCCCTGCAACTGCACTCTAGGGTCTGCCCGGCTCCCTGCTCCCTCCCACCCTCTGCCCAGGCTCAGCCCCCCAGAAGCTCTCCTGGCCTCTCCCCTCCTTGCAGTGCCGCTCACCCTGCCCTGGGCCCCTTCAGGGCATTTCCCCTTTCTCGTGGTCTACACTGATCTGGAAAGAGCAAGCACTTTGACGTGGCTGGGAAGCCGCAGGTGAGAAGTCCCGAGGGTCTGAATGGAAGGACGAGAAATTCAGAGGACAGACAGGTTCACAAGGCAAGGATGGTAAGTCAGGTGAGCACATGGGCGACAATTTCACTTCACACTGAGACAGGGGACTGACCGTGTTTTGCACGGTGAGTCTAGAGGTGTCACCTTTCATAGGTTCTAAGATGCACATGTCTTAACATTTTTACATCTGTGGGGTCAGATGTCTCAGACAGTTGGAAGCATGACCCGATTTAACCACAAGATTTTGTTCTTTCTCAGTGGATCACAGAATTGTGAGGCATCTTACCACGGCATCTTAAACATGTTGAAATACAGTGCTTGTAAGGTTGTAATGACAAATTACTAGCTAGTAATCTCTCTGCGTGACACGACTGAGCGACTTCCCTTTCACTTTTCCCTTTCATGCACTGGAGGAGGAAATGGCAACCCACTCCAGTGTTCTTGCCTGGAGAATCCCAGGGACGGGGGAGCCTGGTGGGCTGCCGTCTATGGGGTCGCACAGAGTCAGACACGACTGAAGTGACTTAGCAGCAGCAGTCTCTCTGCTCAGGATCATCAGCATGCACTAAAGGCTGGCCTGAAGGTGAAAGATGAGATTACCAGTGTTTTTGAGACATCACTGAGCTGTTTTTTCAATCCTTTTCTCAAAATGGTTAGTTCCCGTTGTCTGTTAGTATGTGGAGGAGACACACCAAGACTTCTCCCAGGTTTTTCCTTTCCTCTTATAACTGATCCATACAATACAGGTTTGTGTGACCACTTAGCTTTTCACCTGCTAGCAGCAGAAATGACATTACACACCAAATGTAAGTCGGTCATCACGCTTCTGAAATACAAAACACAGCTCTCTGATCTGCGTGGGTTCAGGGTTACAGCCTGTCACGCAGGCGGGTTCATTCTGAGAAAGTGAGTTGAACCTCTGAAGTCAGAAATGAATGAGATGATCTCAAGCTGTTTGTTATGATCACACCTTGTGGTTGTTCAGTTCCTAAGTTGTGTCTGCCTCTCTGGGACTCTGTGGACGGCAGCACGCCAGGCTTCCCTGTCCCTCAGTCTCCCAGAGCTTGCTCAAACTCATGTCCACTGAGTCAACGATTCCATCCAACCATCTTATCCTCTCTTGCCTCCTTCTCCTCCTGCCTTCAATCTTTCTCAGCATCAGGATCTTTCCCGATGAGTCAGCTCTTCGCATCAGTTGGCCAAAGTATTGGAACTTCAGCATCAGTCCTTCCAATGAACATTCAGGGTTGATCTCCTTTAGGATGGATTGGTTTGATCTCCTTGCAGGCCAAGGGACTCTCAAGAGTCTTCTCCAACACCACNCAATCTTTCTCAGCATCAGGATCTTTCCCGATGAGTCAGCTCTTCGCATCAGTTGGCCAAAGTACTGGAACTTCAGCATCAGTCCTTCCAATGATCATTCAGGGTTGATCTCCTTTAGGATGGATTGGTTTGATCTCCTTGCAGGCCAAGGGACTCTCAAGAGTCTTCTCCAACACCACAGTTCAAAAGCATCAATTCTTCAGTCCCACCGTTCTTTATGGTCCAGTTCTCACATCTATACATGACCACTGGAAAAACTATATTGCATAGGAACCTGGAATGTTAGGTCCATGATCGCATCTAAATATGTCTTAATAAGAAATCTCCAAGTGAATGATGGAAACAGTACTCAGATCATTTAGAGACATGTAGAGCTTCAATCCTTCTAGAGCAGTTGCAGAATATGGGCAAAACCAAGAAATCAAAACCTTTTGGAAGAAATTCTTGCCAGATGAGTTTGATGCTATTGAAATAGGACATTTCTGAAGGCACCTCAAGCCTCCACGTGGCTCTGAGGCTCTTCTGCACAGAACCAGAAGGTACTTTTCTTCTAAGAGACGTTGAGAGACCCATAAACCCACTCCCTCATTAAAATGGGATCACAGAAATGTATTTTCCATGGGAAAAAATTCATGTTTAAATAGACCGTTTCTGACTTCTAAATATAGACCAAGAGGCTTGTCTTTGTTTTTAAACGTAAAAATGCAGGCTCCTGGAGCAACTTGACTGGGCCTTTGTCTCACGTGTGTGCTATTTATTTATTTTGCCATCATCTGGCGCGTCAGCCAGGCCGCCTAACACCCCATGTCAGAGAATAGCAAACAGTCACGGCCCTCGTGAGCACGCTGAGGTCAGGCCGCTGACTGGCGGCGACTCTGTGCCCCCTTTGCTATAAAAACCATGACCCTGAATCCTAACCAGCTTTAGAATAAAAGGCCCACAATTACGATATGGTAACAAAGTTCATGCTGTATACACTGTGATTGTTTCAATACTTTGTCCATCCCTTTTAATTTTACCTGCTATTTATATGAGGCAGTAAAAAAGTCAAGTGGAAAATCCACTCTTTGCTGTGTTAGGGGTAATATTCATTTACCCAGCATGTTTGCAGGATAAAACTCAATGCGGTGGAACCTTCTTTTATAATCCTGGTGTTTGAAGTTGGAGCTACACACGCCTGGCGGTGTAATTGTAATCACAGACCTTTTCCATATGTATCCACATTTCCCAAAGGCTGGAGTCATGATTTATCTCTGAATACCCGGTCAGGCTTCCCCAAGGCCCCCTGAGTTTTATCTGGATGGGTCTTTACCAGATAATAGATACTCAACAAGCACCAACCATTTGGAGCAGAAATAAACCTTCTGTTTGGGCTGTTTCTTCTCCAAATGGTCCAGTAGAGATTTGTAGTAAAAGCAGGGCAACAAGTCCAAAGTCTCAGGCAAGACAGTCCTAGTGAGAGTGGGTCTGTAGACGGCGAGCAGCACAGAGATTGGTGGGCACTTCAGTCCTTCCTGAGAGGCCTGCGGGGCTGGCTTTTGGAGGCCAGATGGAGAAACATCTACCGTGGTATCATTTCCATCAGAGCCGGCAGCTTTTATTCTTTTCAGCAAGTGTTTAGAAGAAAGTGTTGATGCTTATTAATCTGTTTCTTGTCTTACACACATGTGTCCGCAAGATTGGTGGCAAAAAAAACCTTGCGGGTCTGACGGGCCTCGACGTAATCTTCGTGGCAGGACGAGACGGTTAACACTGAACAGATCTGTTTGGAATTGTTATTCTTTGTAATTACCTTCATTAACTGAAAGCATGTGTCAATCAACTTTGAACTTTAAACAAACCAGGAATTTGCAAGCGAAATGCATTTCTATTTTCTAGGGGCCCATGTGTGTTTGGAGATGAGTGTGTGTGAGAGAGGTATACAGTCGCTATACTAGAAACGGGTTTCTGCAATTTTCCGAATATGTCATTCCACCCTGGTTTGCATTTGCTAACTTTAAATAGAAATAAAGTGCCTGACGGCTCCAGAGAAATGTGTCAACAGAGAAGGTTTAATCAACCGCTAGTTCACACTCTCGTGTGAGCGGATCATTTTTCATTAAAGAACACTGCTCCCTGAATTTCTGCAATAAAAGAAATACATTTACATTCATTTTAACAGCCAGTGGTCACTATGGAGACGTGAACTCTGCTGTTCTCTGCATCGGAAGCCGACCCTGCGCTGTAACTTCCTGGATTTGATCGGACCTCCTCGGGTCAGAACTCTGCAGCCAAAGTAGATGGCGTGCTGTGACAAACCCTCGACCTGAGCAGGCCGGCGGCTGACGGGGGCCCTGCACCTGCTCAGCGGCATGGGTAAGGTGCCCAGGGGCGGTCCAGGAGGGAGAGGAGGGCGCCGCGCAGCTGGCCGCCGAGGGCGCCCGCTCTGGCCATCTGCTGGGTGAGGAGCCAGGCACCTCCACCAGGGGGTGGTCAGGGTCAGGGAGAGGACGCACGTGCGAGTGGGGAGGGGAGGCCGAGCTCTCTGGGGGCCCTCCCCCCAGAGGCTGCGTGCAGACCTCGGGGAGCCACCCCCATCCCACCCGCCACTCCTCAGCCTGCCCTCCCCAGACTCCCGCAGCCCGGGCCTGGCTCCCGCCCGCTCCTGCTCCCGCCCGCTCCTGCTCCAGCCCCACCTCTGAACCCACTGGGCCCTTGCGCTGATGTTGCCCCTCCAGTCTTTGTCAAGGGCACCTCCCTGCGCTTCCAGAAGCTGCCACCTCAGTCACCCCCTCCAGGACCCCTTGCTTTCCGGGGGCGTGTGGGACCCTGGGGGCTGCCTCCGGGTCAGCTCACCCAGTGGGTGGGGGCTGTCCCACCACATGTCACGTGTGGCCTGGGGCCCGGAGTGAGCACTGTCGGAGTAAATGCGTGTTTCCAGATGCCTAGACTGAGCGCAAGGAGATCAGGCTTGTCAAAGGCCCTCACCGAGGCACCGTCGCTCATCGGGGACCAAGGAAGGGCCACGAATACCCGAGAGCAAGGCGGCCGGCCTAGCCGGGGGTCATGATCCTGGAGTGTAAGGCCGAACCCGTCATCCCTGGGCTGAGACCAGCGATGACCTCAGGGGCAGGGGGTCACCATCTGAGCAGCCCCCTCTTCAGAGGCATGATGTGAGGTCCTGAGAGGGGCCACTGGCTCCCTCAAAACTCTCAGAAGGGCCATGGAGGGGGCCTGAGTGCTCGTTGGAAGGACTGATGCTGAAGCTGAAGCTCCAGGACTGTGGCCACCTGATGGGAAGAGCTGACTCATCTGTGAAGACCTGATGCTGGGAAAGCTTGAAGCCGGGGAAGGGGCGACAGAGGGTGAGACGGCTGGATGGCATCACCGACTCGATGGTCACGAGTTTGAGTGAACTCTGGAGTTGGTTTTGGACAGGGAGGCCTGGCCTGCTGCAGTCCATGGGGTCACAAAGAGTCAGACATGACTCAGTGACTGAACTGAACTCAACTGAGGAGGGGCCGGGTGGTCAAGAACCTGTGAAGACACTGTGGGCGGTCCAGAAGGCCTTGGCTCCAGGAGGGCTTGGAGAGGAGGGACTGAGGAGACCAGGAAGCTGTTGGAGCAATCTGGGAACACTTGCCTGTGGGGCGTGGACCTGAAAAGTGCCTGCAGGGGTGGAGGGGTGAGTGACCTTTAGAGGGAGAGACCCTGCAAAGCTGTGGGGTTTCATCTGGGACGGAGGGGACTCACGCAGTCCTGGGTGCCTCTTGGGTGAGGCAGGTGGTGGCTGGGCTGTCACTGGACTGGAGTTGACCCTGGACCCTGGAGGAGGGCCTTTAAAACCCGAAGCCCTGATCTTCTCCACGGAAAGGACTAGAACTCTTCCCAGTGCCTGGGTGTGGGGGCATGGAAATGAGCACTTTCCCGCTGAGAAGGAAAGGGAAGGGGAGGATTCATGAGATGCCCGTCCCGGGGCACGCTGGTGCCCCGACCTTCCTGCAAGCAAGGAAGATGTGCGTGGAGGGGCGGGCCCTGTCTCTGTGACAGGGGGCTGCCTTGACTGCAGTCTTCCAGGTGACATTTCTTAGGGCCCTCACGACCTTTAAGATACATGCTCTGTTCAGTCTGTGCAGGTTTCTGTTGTTGAAGCACACATTTTATTTCTAACAGCTTTATTGAGATAAAATTCACACACCATACGATTCACCGGTTTAAACCATACGATTCAGTAGTTTTGAGTGTATCTGCTGAGCTGGGCGATCAGTCACCACGGTCAACTGTAGAGCATACTTTTATGCTTTAATGTTATATTTTAGAACGATTGGTCAGTTTTAGAACACACTTCCCCCCCAGAAGAACTGTACCCACGGGGAGTCACCCTCTGCTCTGCTCCTCCCCACCCCCGGCCCCAGGACACTCTCTCCCCTCCTTTCCGTCTACATTTCCTGTTCTGTGCATTCCATGTGAATGGGCTCCTCCAGCACGTGGGCCTCTGTGACTGACTTCCTGCACTTTGCAGATGTCTTCAAGGCTCATCCAAGGTGTCACTGGGTCAGAATTCCACTCTTCTCAGGGATGAAGCCCATTACACCCCATTTTGTTTATCCACGCATCGGTTGATGGACATCAGGACTATGAATAATGCTGCTATTGGTGCCCGGATTTCTGTGGGAAGGTATGTCTTTCTCTCTCTTAGGTATGTGTCTAGGAGTGGAACCCCTGGACCACAGCTTCAGGGCCTCCCTGGTGGCTCAGAGAGTAAAGAATCCGCCTGTGGTGCGGGAGACCTGGCTTCCACCGTTTGGTTGGGAAGAGCCCCTGGAGGAGGGCATGGCAACCCACCTCAGCATCCTCGCCTGGAGAACCCCACGGACAGAGGAGCCTGGTGGGCCAGAGTCCATGGGGTCGCAAAGAGTCGGACATGGTTGAGCAACTAAGCACAGCACGGTAGCTTCCTGTTGAACCTTTAAAGAACTGCTAGACCGCTTTTCAGAGCAGTGAAGTGCGTACGTGCAGCAACCAAGACGTGGTGCCGGGCTGCAGCCTTTCAGCAGGTCCTACCTTTCATCCAGACCTTCCCCTTGGAGCTGATCTCTGCAGCCCAAAGCCTCCAGGGTGGCTGGCTGCCCAAGTGTCCCAGGTGCTGGGGGTGAGTGTCCAGGAGGCCCGTGGAGGACAGTGGGCGTGGGGTGGCGATCAGGGCCAGGGGGAAAGTACGGGAGGAGGAAGAGAGAAAGCAGACGGGGCGCTCAGGCAGGGGGAGGGAGACCCGGGCTGCCTTCTGGAAGCTGCCCACTCCCGAAGCCCGACACTGATCAGTATGTTTGTATGGTAAGCTTTCTGAGTAATTCTCTCGAGTGCTTGATTAAGAGGGGTGTGTGTCTGGGCTCCATGTGGAAGACTGGACATCCTGTGCTGGGCTGCCTCCTGTTCACGGGATGGCTCATGTNTTGCTCCGAGCTCTGTGCCTCAGTCTCCCTAGCCTCAGAAACCTACCTGGACCACCTTGACTTAGGTCTTTTAGTGAGAGGGATCACTAAAAAAAATAAGAAATGAAAAAAAAAAAAAAATCAGATGCCATCATTCTCTCTCTCACAGCTTCCACATAGCTGCTCATCAGACTCAGAATTGAATTCCAGCCTCTCCAGCCCTCCACGGCTCACCCGGACCCCCCAGCCCTGAGCCCCAGGCTCCCCTCTTCCTCTGCGCTCTGGACCTGCTGTTCCCTCTGCAGGACCAGCCTTCCCCCAGACCACGGGTGGGAGCCTGTCTGTGCGGCCTCCTGAGAGATGGCACGCCCCCGGGGACCCCGTGCCGGCCATCATTGTGTCCCCGCGGCCACCAGGGAGGCCTGGTTCATGGACGGGGCCCTGGGTAACACACTGGAGGCTGGTAAGGGACACAGATTTCAAGCTAGTGGCATGCTGAGAGGTCTGTGCTTGAAGCTGTCTGGAGCAGGTAGCTCGAAAGGGCCAGATTAGCACCTCTGAGAGTGCGCTGGCCGCCTCACTGTCCAGGGAGCACCAGAGACTTTACGCTTGTGCAAGCGGGTCCTCCCGGAGAAGTAATTTTCTCCGCAGGACACGGGCTCAGCAGCGAATTCCCAGGCTTCTACAGGAAGATGAAAATCGCGGAGCGTCTGGGAAGCTCTAATCGCACGCGAGGAGTTCAGTCTGTCGGTTAGCTGTCTGGGGCCACGGTTCAACCACAACTTCTGTCTGTCCGTCTGTCTTTCCCTTTTCAGCTCTGGAACGTGCCTCATGGTAGGTCTGCTGCTAAGTCACTTTAGTCGTATCCGACTCTGTGTGACCCCATAGACGGCAGCCCACCAGGCTCCCCCATCCCTGGGATTCTCCNACCACAACTTCTGTCTGTCCGTCTGTCTTTCCCTTTTCAGCTCTGGAACGTGCCTCATGGTAGGTCTGCTGCTAAGTCACTTTAGTCGTATCCGACTCTGTGTGACCCCATAGACGGCAGCCCACCAGGCTCCCCCATCCCTGGGATTCTCCAGGCAATAACACTGGAGTGGGTTGCCATGTCTACAGGACGTGAAGTAAACCGGTGGTCATGCAGACAGACACGTTTCGATGTAATACAGCCTTTGTTTCCCATTTTTATATCTTTATTATACCTTCGTATATTTTCAATGAGATTTATATCTAGCTCTAGATCATTTGGAAATCGATGGACTAAAAAAAAGTTACCCGTAGTTCTGCTACTCAGAGAAGAGTCAGGGTTTTTTAATCTTCCTGGGTGGGAATACTTTGAAATTTGTAAACTTTTGCTCACGGTTATGAAAGCCAGACATCTTCATCACAGAAACTTTGGGAAAGGCAGAGACCCATAAAGAAGCAGAGAGGAAGTAGGTCATAATATAGAAAGATTTGTTGATGAAGAGTATTTCACCACGACATACATGGAAACAAAAACGTCAGAGCAGTTGAGAAACTCTAAAGAAAAAAACACAGGATAGAAATATCTCTCTAGGGGAGCTCCCTGGAGGCCTGGCGGCTGGGATTCTGGGTGACACTGCAGCTCACAGGGTCCACTGCTGGGGACGCTGCCGGGGAGGGGGGCGGGCGGTGACCGCCAGGGGCTGAGAGTCACCTCCAGAGGTAGGGAGAAGGGTGAACGGCAGCAGTGCGTGTGTGCGTGCATGTCTGTGTGTGCGTGTGTGTGCGTGCCCACATGTGTGTGCATACGTGTGGAGGAGATGGGGAAGGAGAAGGACTTGCCTGCACACACACTCAGGGTGGGGAAGGCTGAGGGGCGGGGAGAGGCGGGCGGTGGAGGCTATAGAGGTGGTCCTCGGGTCCTGGGGGTGTCCGGCGGACACGGAGGTCCTGGCCTGCCCCGGGCCCCCCCAGAAGCAGGTGGCCTTCTCTGGTGGGGCTGCCTTGATCACAGGTCACAGCTCCTGTGCTCCAGCTGGCCACCATCTACCAGGGAGACTCGGCTGGGGTGACTGGAGGGCCGTGGAGGGCAGGCCTCCCTGACTTGGCTCCCGTGGGAGGCACACTATAGAGGCCCAAGAGCGCCCCGTGGCCAGCCTGTTCTGTTCAAGCTGCTTTTTGTTTTATTTTCAAGAGAAATCAGTGCCTGCCGTGCTGACCTCTCTGGAGAATTACAAGAATGAAATGAAGCGGTGAACACGAGAGACAATCACTGTTACCGACTGTGATGTCCTGTGGCCGCGCCCCCTTGGATCCGTTAGGGTAGCACCCCCTCCAGAAGCCTCTGGGACCCCCAGTCGGGGTGAGGTGACCCCAGTGGCAGCTGATGAGCGGTCAGTTGGCATCACTGGCTGAGCCGGTGACCGGGGCTGGCGGCTCCCTGCACCCTCGTCCGGCACCTGGCGGCCTTCCTAGGGCTACGGGGGACGCAGTCAATCCATGACGGCTGAACGGGTGAGCGCGTGTTGCTGAGTCCTTGCAGGGTATAATGCAACAATCCCTTGCTTGCTTTTTATGCGAGGAAACCAGAGGCAGAGGCACAGCAGACCCCAGAAGGCGCGGCCGCTCCAGGCGTGTTTGCATGCCGGGCTCGCCCACTGCGGCTGGAAGCGGCGCCAGGACAGAGCGCTGCTGTGCTCTCCCCGCAGCGCCGCCCCCTTGAGCACAGAAGGCTGGGGAGGGGGCGCGGGGCGTGCAGTGTCCCGGCCCCGAGTGGGCGGGCTGGGCACGCGCTCGCTGCCCTGCAGGGGGACGCCCACAACACGTGGGTCCAGGGATACAGGTGTGGGCAGCGCCCAGAGAGATGGCGGTTCGGCCGCAAACGCCCTTCCGCCTCGCCGTCGGACAAGAAGAGACGCTTAAATCAAAGGCGTGAAAAGGCGGGATTTGGGCCGTGTGCCTGGCTGAGTCCACGTGGTCGGGGCTGGGGGCTGGGGCTGCACCCCACCCATTCATGGAGCTGGTCGTGCCCGGGAGGCATGCTAACGCTAAACGGAACAGCAGAAAGTAGGTGTTGCGTGTGGGTGGGAGGCGGCTGGGGGAGCCCAGTGGAGGTCTGGGGAGGTTAGAGCCACTTACTGAATCACAGGTAATTTTCCTTTGCTATTTTTGGTAATTTTCTCAGGATGCAGCGTATTTCCCGTTGCCACATATTTGTATTATGCTTGGCTGATGGCTGGCCCCCAACACCCGCAATTGTTCCTAGGCCCCAGACACTCTGTATTAAAACTGTAAAATCATCTCTAAGCACTTTGTTATTTTGTTGCTAGACTCTTGGCCTTATTCCATTTTCAAAGGACCTAACGAAGTAGCCAATATATGTCAGAGTTACACTGACGCTGTGCTTAACGCATGCCTCATGTGTATGAAAGGCGCAGAGTATCAAACATCTCCAACTTTTAGCTTTCAGCATCAATGGCCCTGCATTCGAAAATGAGGCATGTGCTTCTTGAATCTCACTCAGGAGTATATTCAGAAAAGAACCAAACTGAGATTTGGATGGGTGGGAAAAAAAAAGCAATTTGTGTTTTTTTAAATAAAATATTTTTCAGAAGACAGTTTTGTTTGGATGTAGGTATTGCAAGATGAACTTGTAATGTTCTTACTGCCCCTCGCAAAAAAATATCCTCCTCAACACAGGGCAGGACGTTTCAGATCCAGGAGCTGGGTCTAACCATCAAAAGAATAGGTGACTTTTTCTACTGGGCGATCCTTAAATATCGGTGCATATTTTGAGATTACAGTGAGACCCATCATGCATAGAAATTCTCATTACTCCACAAACTTTTTAAAAAAAATGGTGTTTCAAATGAAGAAATAGGTTGCAGACTCATTTTGCCTGAGCCCAAAAGAAAAGTGAAGTTTATTCTCTTCCAACAGACAATGTTTAAAATTTATGTGCAAATAAGCGTTGTCCTTTGTTTGAACGGAACAATAGCACAGTCCGGCGTGAGGGTGATTTACCTCTTGCTAAACCGCCCTATCTGTTTATGACGGCCGAGAAGACAGGGATCATCAACCGTAGGTGCTGAAAGCGTAGACTTAGAGAAACACTAGCCAAGCCCCAGCCCCGAGTTTGTGGCCAGCAGGTGGGTCCCGTGAACCACCGCCACCGATCCCCGATGGCACACAGGAGTGGGATTTTTACATGGGGTCGGGGGTCGGTTTTATGTCCCATCTCTCTGAAGTTGAAGAAAAAAAATTGTTTTTAGGAAAAATGGATCTATATTCCAATGAAGGTATTTTTCCAAGGCCTGAGAACCAAGTTTATTTGTAAATCCATAATTTACTGAACCGTTTTACCCCACCTTTTAAGTGATGCCTGTGTAAATTACGGATAGAGTACTGATTAATTTATTTTCGCTGCTGTTTTTGGATGTTAAAAGCTTGCATTCCTCAAGATCATCCTTCTTCATAAATATCTTCAATAAATTTCAGCCCAGAATGACAGCTCACGCTCTTTTCTCCTTTGTGGGATGATATAATTGAGCATTCTAAAGCAAATATGAATTCGGTGACCCCAAAAATGTACCAGATTAAAACCCACCAATAAAAAATGAAGTGGTACCAGAGAAAATACTCTGCAGCTGTTCTTTGCTTTAGGCGCAGAGCAGTGCTGTGGATTTGGGGTAAGATCTGGTCTCGGTGTGGCATGCATTAATTCACTTTAAAAAATCTTGTACGCATGTTTATCTTCTTAGGAGCGTACTGCTGTACTACACTAAATTTACTTAAAATCTCTTTAGAGTGTTGATTTTTTTTTAGAGAAGAGTCAACATAGTGAGATGGTCTCTCTCCTCTTATAAAGCCCATCAGAGGAAACCAGAACCGTGCTGACATAAAGGAGGACACTTCCTAATGTACATGACATGACGCTGTGCTTCAAAAAACTCAACGCTCCTTCAAATCTAATTATCTGATTGTGTCAAGCTTGAATGTCAGCGGCAGTCTCGATCTGCACCATGATTGCACCTCTATCAACACCAACTCCCCTCGTTAGTAACCAGGTGTGGCTGAAAAAAAGGACTAATCCAAACAGAACTCTCCTAATATTTTACCACCGTGGTAACATTATAATCTAGCAATGACACGAACTGCTTGAATTTCACCTGGGCAGTTTTGTTTAGAGAAAACGTTCAATTGCTATGAGACTGGAGTTTCAGAGTGTATGACTTAGCTGCAATAGTTTAGTAAAACTCGATAGATAAAACAAATGCTCTGAATTCCCTTATTAGCCATTATGATTTTGACGTCCTCTTATTTTAAAGAGATTACTGAAATTTTGACCAGACGATCGGGGATGGCTATCATTGAACCTGACGATGTCTATACGGGAGGAGCTGGGAAATCATTACATTTAGGAGACCAGCCACCCCCCGCCCCAGCACACACGCTCGTATTCAGGTGAAATGAGTGCATCTGGGAGCTGGAGCGTCTGTTTGCCGCTTTTGTTCCTCTCCACTGCGTTTCAATTGGATTTCCTCACGCAGGTCCCAGGCCTGTCACCGCGGCCAGGCTCTGTTAAGCATGGGCACCAGGCTGCATTAAGGAGGAGGCTCAGGGCTAAGCTAATAACTCGCCTGCCTCCCTGACTGATCACGGGCGTGCTCTCCGCGGCCACTCATCCTCGGCTCCTGGGGAGGGGGCTCTTTCTCATCCAAGCCTCTGGCGGGGCGGTCTTGTCCCCCTGTCCCCAGATCCCATGTGAGATTACAGAGCCCACTGTCGCGTCTGCGGGGCGCCTGTGTCTGCCCACCACCGAAGGAACCAGGGTCACACACAAACCAGCCTCGCTCTGGAGGTGTGAGCTCCTGGGATCACCTGGAGGTGATGATTCTCTTCCTGCGTCCCCCACCTGGAAACAAAGGACAGAATCTACCACTAAATGCAGTTTAAAGAAAGCTTGTTTAAATACAGTGTAAATACAGTGTAAAGAAAGCTTCTGTGGGAGAGGGAGAGGGTGGGATGATTTGGGAGAATGGCATTGAAACATGTATAAGATCATGTAAGAAATGAATCGCCGGTCTAGGTTCGATGCAGGATACAGGATGCTTGGGGCTGGTGCACTGGGATGACCCAGAGAGATGGTGTGGGGAGGGAGGTGGGAGTGGGGGTTCAGGATTGGGAACTCATGTACACCCGAGGCGGATTCATGTTGATGTATGGCAAAACCAATACAGTATTGTAAAGTAAAATTAAGTAAAAAAAAAAAAAAAAAAGGAAAAAAAAAAAAAAGAATAAAGTGTATCACATTTAAAAAAAAAAAAAAAAAGCAAGCAAGCTTCCCAGGTGGCGCTAGTGGTAGAACCCGCCTGCCAATGCAGGAGACACAGAGACGCGGGTTAGATCCCTGGGTCGGGAAGATCCCCTGGAGGAGGGCGTGGCACTCCAGTACTCTCGCCTGGAGCATCCCACGGACAGAGGAGCCTGGCGGGCTACAGTCCATGGGGTCGCAGAGAGCTGGACACGACTGAAGCGCACTGGCCCTGGCCCCCTGTGTGGACCTGTTCCAAGAAGGAAAAGAGATCCCGGTGAGGACTCACCCCAGAGTGAACAGGTCTGGTTACTGAAGCACTGGAAATGGGGTCGGGTGCAAGGCTCCCCTGACCCAAATGGTGGACTTCTCTGGGGGGAGAAAAAGGGCAAAAATATCCAGATTTCTAACTACAGAAGCCATACCCCTGGGCCTTACTAAGTACGATCCCCTCTTTTGTTCTGATTTTACCTGTCGCCCTTGCATATCCATTTTCCAAAGACTTCCGAAAAAGAATTCCAGTTTAACTCCAGCTGTGGAAACCTGCTCCTCAGCTTGGTCGCTGCTGCCGCTGCTAAGTCGCTTCAGGCGTGTCCGACTCTGTGTGACCCCATTGACGGCAGCCCACCAGGCTCCCCCGTCCCTGGGATTCTCCAGGNGATTTTACCTGTCGCCCTTGCATATCCATTTTCCAAAGACTTCCGAAAAAGAATTCCAGTTTAACTCCAGCTGTGGAAACCTGCTCCTCACCTTGGTCGCTGCTGCCGCTGCTAAGTCGCTTCAGGCGTGTCCGACTCTGTGTGACCCCATAGACGGCAGCCCACCAGGCTCCCCCATCCCTGGGATTCTCCAGGCAAGAAGACTGGAGTGGGTTGCCATTTCCTTCTCCAATGCATGAAAGAGGAAAGTGAAAGTGAAGTCGCTCAGTCTGTCCAACTGTTAGCGATCCCATGGACTGCAGCCCACCAGGCTCCTCCGTCCATTGGATTTTCCAGGCAAGAGTACTGGGGTGGGGTGCCGTGTCCTTCTCCAGTGCATGAAAGTGAAAAGTGAAAGTGAAGTCGCTCAGTCTGTCCGACTCTTCGCGACCCCACGGACCGCAGCCCACCAGGCTCCCCCGTCCCTGGGATTTCCCAGGCAAGAGCGCTGGAGTGGGTGCCACTGCCTTCTCCGAGCTTGGCTGTTAGAAGCCCGGAATTACATAGTTAAAGCGGTTTGAGCTTTAAAGAGGAAACAAATTGGTGACGTGAAGAATCCGTGGGAAATTCTAGCATTTGGGTGAGGCTGTGATTTTCCTTTTGAGTTTGCTGGTAAAACAAAACAAACAGAAACACCCAGCGGCTGCGGACACCGCCGCCGCTGGCTGATTCTGGCCGAGTCTGCCCGCGGCCTGGCTTGGACTGAGCACGGCTCTGCGGCATTTCTCGGCCTTCTCACAAGAATCCCATCAGGTCCCTGTTGCCTTTCTGGCCACTGAGCTGAAGCAATGCGGTTGTTCTGAAAAGCCGTCTGCACAGCAGCTAGCTCCTCCTGCTGGAGAGAAATCCGAGACATGCCTGGTTCCACCCACACTTCGCAGACCCCACTCCACCTGTGCCCTCAGGGGCCAAGACCACCTCCTGCCCCACGTCAGTGCAGGGGAACCTGGGCCACCGTAAGCAACGTTAATTCACACTCCTTGTTGCATTAAAATGTGTTAAAGGTTTTTTCTTGACGTGGACCATTTTTCAAAGTCTTTATTGATTTTCTTGCAGTTTTGCTTCTGCTTTATGCTTTGATTTTTTGGCCAAGAGGCCCGTGGAATCGTAGCCCCCTGAGCAGGGATGGAGCCCACACCCCCTGGATCTGAAGGTGAGGTCTTCACCACCGGCCCACCAGGGAAGTCCCCCCAAATACACTATTTTGATTTATATAAATGATTTCATATACTACACATATTATCTCATGGGCAAAAATAAGAGTCCCTGACCATAACTCTCTGTTTTTATTGTCATTTTCTTATTTTGGGACTTCGCTTTACTTTGACAGTTCTTCTCAGGCACCAGTTCAACTTTGTATCCTGCTTTTCTCCCCCTTAGGGTTATATCTTATGCATAACATTTGCCATCGTTTTAAATATGACACAGAGATAAGATTTTAATGGCTGTATAATATTCCATCCAGTGGGTGATCCAGTTTCCTAATCGCTCATGCTTCAAAATATTAGTTTCCAAATTTGTACTGGCAAATATGTTCGTATGTACAAACATTTTAAGAACTACGATATCCTCTATGTCATAGTCCAAGAATCACTGAGTTAAACATCGTGTGTAGATAACTGAGATTCTTTAATTTTTTAATAACATAAAGAAAGCTCTCTTTCAATGATTTGGTTTAAAACCCCTATCATGGTGAATTTGGCTATCTTATTAATTTTATCAATACATGGAGTGGTCCCTGACTTGCTCAGAACCACTAAGGTGATAACCAAAGAGAAATGTAAACTGAAAAAAGCACCACTTCATACTTTGAGTTCAATACAAATTTTCCAGAAGAAAAAAAAAAATCTGATTTATCTTCACATACCTATAAGTTTGGTTTGTGAATATATCTTTGGGAAGGCAGAATTAGAAGGATGCAAAACCAGAGAGGGTGTATTAATAGGTCTGTAATGATATAAAATTTATTCTGGGGGTGAGGTAAAACTTAATGGTTCATAAATAGCAAATTCATTATATTTCTCATACTCAGGTTATATTAACACCATATAACATCTTTATGGTACCATTCGTAGCATTTAAATCCTTGGCTCAACTTGAAAAAACAAACATTTCCAAATCTTGACCCTGAAATGATTAGCTAAATAAAATGTTTTAATAAATATTACTGAATGAGAACATGGTTTGTTGGGTCATAAACTGTCTTATAAATGTTTTATGTCATCTGTTACACTGCATTTTTAAATGTTAACAAATTAATTTATTTTAAAGGCCACATCAAGGTGAAAACACCTTGTTTTCACGGGGGCATTAGGCAACGGGGCAATACATCATGCAGCCATTTCTCATCCAGCCACATCCCTGGCAGAAGAGATGTTAAGACATAAAAGGCTGTGTGGTTTGTTAAATATTCATTTATAATTTGCATTCATTATTAAATTATGTGTTGGGCTGATCTTTAATTTTAAACATACACACAGTGTCATAAAGCTCTCAGAATACATAATAAATATTTCATAATTTAGTGTTACTTTAAGCATTGACTAGAATGCACACAAATGTTTGTCAGTCATGATACCTAATTATTCCAAGGCAATCTGATCTGCATTGGGGTTGAGCTCTATAATTCATTCCAGCCTTCAGGTGACTAAGAGAAATATCAGTTTAGGGGTGCCATCTTCTGGTGATGAATGGGGATCCAGCTACGGGTCCCTAGGGTAACGCTGTCATTCTTTGCCCCAAACCGTTTCAACACTGAGTGGTGGCTTGTGAAGTGGCGGGCTTGTTTTTTGTGTGGTCTCAACTTCACTTTTGGTTCGGGACCTTGAGAATTGAAATTCTTTGAGATTCAGTCCTGTGAATCGACTATCCCAGAATACAGTAAATTCCAGGCTAAGAATTTCCCATGCTTGAATAGTCAAGTATTTGACAAAGCTCCATAGCCGTGAGATTCAATTTGCATTTGCTAAACTGAAAAAGTACAGCCATCGCGGGCAGGCGGCATGTGGCGGCGTGGCGATTTGTATTACAGGAGCCTGGTAGCTGCCCAATGAACCATGTAAAAACAGTTCATTAAAATGTTTATGTGCTTGGCTGGTTAATGCAAAGAGAGCTTTATTGCAGCCTTATAAGCCCTTGGTAACTTCAAGATGGAGTCAGATCAATTCACTGTAATAACTCAGGCATATGCTTTACTTCTCCTGGAGGGGGAAGAGGATCCAAGAAACTTCCTTATCCTCCTTGCTCCTATGACCACCTCTTTTCAGGTTTTTGAAACGAATCTGGACTGTTTTCCTTTGGTTCTTTTTAAGCAAGATGATGGGGAAGGCAATGGCACCCCACCCCAGTACTCTTGCCTGGAAAATCCCATGGACGGAGTAGCCTGGTGGGCTGCAGTCCATGGGGTCGCTAACAGTCGGACAGACTGAGCGACTTCACTTTCACTTTTCTCTTTCATGCATTGGAGAAGGAAATGGCAACCCACTCCAGTATTCTTGCCTGGAGAATCCCAGGGACGGGGGAGCCTGGTGGGCTGCCGTCTATGGGGTCACACAGAGTCGGACACGACTGAAGTGACTTAGCAGCAGCAGCAAGCAAGATGAAATATTCCAAGTTCATTTGCAGGCAATTTGTAATAACTTTTTTTTTTTTGCATAACACGATGGAGTTTTGATCATAATAAACCCTGATCAATGAATATGTGACATTTCTGCATCTCTGCCTTTTGATACATCTGCATTTTGTTTGGAGGTTAAATTTTTATGGAATCTTAACTGTGCTGATGCTGAAGCTCCAATACTTTGGCCATCTGGTTCGAAGAGCCAATTCATTGAAAAAGGCCCTGGTGCTGGAAAGATTGAGGACAGGAGGAGAAGGGAGTAACAGAGGATGAGACGGTTGGATGGCATCACTGACTCAATGGACATGAGTGTGAGCAAGCTCCGGGAGACAGTGAAGGACAGGGAGGCCTGGGGTGCCTCCAGTCCACGGGGTTGTAAAGAGTCAAACACGATTTAGCAACTGAACAACAGCTATACTGAGCATCAGAAAATAATTGGTATTAAACTGGATGTCAGACATGTTAGTTTTCTCACCAGCGATTTTCCTTCATTTGCGTCAGTGATTCTGGGAATGCACAGACATATTTTCAGCTCATGAGGGTATGGCTAAGAGACTAGGGTTAGTCATTAAAAAAAAAAAAAACACTTAACTATTGGGTGTATAAGAGAAAAGTATTTTTTTAAAAAAACTTCCTTAAAACTGGGACTTCCCTAGTGGTCCAGTGGCTAAGACTCTGAACTCCCAATGCAAGGGACCCAAATTCAACCCCTGGTTTGGGAATTACTAATAGATCCCACATGCTGCAACCAAGAGTTTACTCAACTAAGACCTGGGGCAATCAAATACAATGAATAATTAAAAAGAACACCTATTTAAAATAGAAAATTGATCACATGGACATTTGCTTCCGTGGTACAGACAGAATTAGACCTTTAGAGGAATAACAGTGTTTCCAATCCATCTACACCATCTTCCAATAAACGGTTTATTCATTAGTTTGGTATGCTCAAAACTGTCTCCAAAACTAGCATGAGGAAGAAAGATGCTTTCAGTTGGAAAACCAAAGGCAATGAAATCTGAAAATAGTGTGATATTAAGACAGATATCCTGTATGTTTTCTCTCCTTCCCTCGTTACACCTCACTATCGATTGTAAGAAGCAGCACACGGAGGGCAGAGCCCAGAAGGCCCCGAGTCTGCACTGACACTCGGAAGGCATCAGCTAAAATCAGGACTCCTTGCATGAAGCAGACTTCTCAGAACATTCCTAATGTTCTGTGCTCAAGCAAACCACGGCATCTTAATGTACTAGTGAGCATCAAAAACCACTCTCGCCCTCCCACCTCACGCCGAGCTGGAGACTGGACAGCTGCCCCTCACTGGCAGCTGTTTTCCCCTAATGCCTAGGACTGTTCAATCCCTCAGTCAGGGAGTTGTTTGGGGATTTGGTACTACATCAAATAAAGATGAATTTGAGTCCAACACATGGTGAAAGTGAAAAGCCAAAGTGTTAGTCGCTCACTTGTGTCCAACTGTTGCGACCCCACGGACTGCAGCCCCCCAGGCTCCTCTGTCCATGGGATTCTCCAGGCAAGAATCCTGAGTGGGTAGCCATTCCCTTCTCCAGGGGATCTTCCCATCCTAGGGACTGAACCCGGATCTCCTGCATTGCAGGCAGATTCTTTACTGTCTGAGGCATCTGGAATATGTTCAAAATTGTTAGTAATACCTGAAACCAACATTTAGCAAAATGTTTCACACATGGCAGTACTCAATAACCTTTTGTGGAATGAATGAATGTTTCTAGGAGTGGTCTTTTAAAGTCTTTGAAATCCAGTGGCTGGGTGTCCTCTTATCTGAGAATATGAGGCAGGAAGGAAGGAAAGGTAGAGAAGAATCCAGGAAATTAAACACTTACAGGCAAACATATGTGTGCTCTGGAGCCCTAGCCTCTCTTCAGAGGCACACGGAATACCATTTAACACGCCTCTTAGCACACTGCTGGACACCAGCTATTTTCCTTCTCTACGTGGGTTTTAGAGTAGCTTGCGTTGTTGACCTGGGTCTGCAGCCACATGCATTCAAGAGCACCCGACTGAGAATCTCTTCTTATTTTAAACTGCAATTCCATCAGCTTTCATATACGACTCAGGGCGTGAGCAGTGCTATGGACTCTGAGAGCATCATCGCGACTGCAGGCGGGACACTTAAACGCGGACCCGTAGCTTACAGCAGCATGACCGACTTGGCCTTGGATGGCGGCCTCGAGCTTCAGAGGAGGTTCAGAGCCAACCGTACTGAGCGAAGTGAGTCAGATGGAGAAAGGTTAGTGCCATATCACACCGCACAGATGCAGAATCTAAAAACAGGACCAGTGAACCTGTCGACACGCACAGAACACAAACGGACCCACACACGTGAACGACAAGCTTCTGGTTACCGTGGGGGGAAGGGGGTGCAGGGGCACATGGATCGACTGGGACTGACTCACACGCTCGGCTGTGCGCACCAGACAGCGAGGACCTGTTGTATGGCATGGGGAACTCTACGCAATACTCCGTAATAACCTACATGGGAAAAGAAGCTAAAAGGAGTAGCTCTGTGTGTGTGTGTAACTGACTCACATTACGGCACACCTGAAGCTAACACACTGTAAATCAACTAGACTCCAATAAAAATCTTAGCATGAAGAATCACTGTTTCCCAAATTTGACTGAAATCTGTGTGTATACGCATGGGGTAACTGTGTGAGTACAGCGAGAGAGGGGACACTCTAAGACTTGAAACTCCATATACCTGAGGCCAGGGCTTTTCAGATCCTACGATGAAAACAGAGCTTGGATACGTTTAATTAAGTCTCCTCATCTCTCACAGCTTCAGAAAGCCCAGGTAGGGTGGAGAGGGGAAGGCTTGCGAGGCACGTGGGTCCGTCCCCTCAAGCTCCCTCCGATTTAATTGAGAGTGCAAATGACCCCCAGTCCTGCAGCATCTCAACCTGATGTGTGTAATTGACGGCCAAACATGTTTTACAGGCTGTTAAACGGTGCGCCCACAATGAAATGTATATATGGTTGATTAAAGTGATTTTTTACAAAAGGGTCAGAGACATTAACAAGTTAAAAGAAAGCGTGAGCTCTGTTCTTATTCTTCTAACCTTTGTTCGGTTTTCTCCCATAATTGACACCACATGTTTACTATGCCTATTTTGGTCAAATTTAAGGCTGTAAGTATTGTATGTATTTAGAAGTGCTCTTGAGATTAGGGCTCTCGCGGAGTGCTCAGAAAGGTAGATTTCAGATATTATTGTAGCACATGATGAAGGGGAGAGATTGAAATAAGCCCCTCCAGCGTGCCCTGCATTAAGTTGTCTGGCTTGTGATGGCAGACGAAAGTAACAGTCACTCTGAAAAGGATTCGAGTGGACATCTAAATGATAATTACCGGGTAATTTTGTTTTGGTTATAATTTGTGGTGTTATTTTTATAACTGACATGAGACATAATAGATTTTCAGGGTTCTGCAACAACTAAGCAACAAATGGAAGCTGTCAGAAAATATTTGTAGGAATGGTTCTTGAAGAAAGCTGTGAGGCTGTTGAAACACTGCACAGGCGGAGCCTTTTTTCAGCCCGCACATCAGCGGAATGGTTTCCTAAAAATGAAACTGCCCCGGCTTGAAACATTCTCTGATTTTCTTTAATGGGAGGCCCACAAGGTCTCTTTCGGGATCTTTCAACACGTCCTGTGTCGCAACGTGAGCATCACTGGGCATCTGGTGCTGTGGGCGCCGGTCATCTCCCCGCCCGTGGTCTGGCCCCGCCCCTCCCTCTCTCTGCTTCTCCCGGTCTCTCCAAGGACGCGGCCGGCTCTTTAGCTCCTGGTCCTTAACTGGCAGCTCTAAATCGACTGCATGTACTGACCTCTGGCCGAGCCGTGAACTGAGACCGACGCACGGACCACCCAAACTGCCCGCTCGGCCCTTCCCGCGCGATGTAATTTGGCAGAATTGGCCTCTGCTCACATGGCTCTGATTACTTGCTGACTTGTAATTTGAGGCCTCTGTGTGCAAGCCTGATCTTCCTCGCCCGGCGACAAGCTCCTGGACCACAGGAGTGACGCTTCATGCTTTCTGTGTGTCTGCCCTCACGCGCCGAGCGTGGCGTGGTGACCCGCATGAAGTGCAAAGTCAGTAGGGGCATGGAGTATCCGAAAGGTAATTGGCACTGCCCGGATTGGCCACATCCCTGGCTAACTCTGCAGCTACTCAAAGTACGTTTCCCGTACCTTATTTCCATAGGTAGGAAATCACGGGGAGGGGGGCGGATATACATTTAAATTTCTACAGTATCTTATTTCCAGAGGTTTGAAATCAAGATGTTCCATCTTCCTTCACTGAGTAGGAAATAGCTCTCACGGCCTGCGGTGGCAGTACAAGGCTGAAGGAGTTATAATAATCCTTGGACTCAAACCTGGTAACACATTTTATTAACTGGTTGGGGACAAGACTTGTGGGGGGATCAGCATGACTCAAGCAATTCTGATCCCCAGGCACAGAAACTGTACTTCTGTTTGAGCAATGGCTTTACTAAGGGAAAGTCAACCAATCACTGAATTTCTTTTCAACTATAGGAAAAGGGACACTCAGCCTCAAGCACCCAGATACACTTGCTATTGTAACAGTTACGCTGGCGTTGCATCTTGTTTGCTTCATGGTGATCTGGGGGAAATACACAAGAAGCTACCTATGTTTATCTATGAATGTTTCTGACTTTTCTAATTTTTCTTGACTCAGCTTTTCCATCACATGGAGATCTGAAAGAATGAAATCAGCTCTTGCAATAATGAAAGCGCTTAGGACAAACCAGTGCTTTTCCATTTATGTTGTTTTCCAGAAAAAAAGATTCTTTCATTCCCAACTATATTTGTCCTCAATTTCTGTCCAGTCCTTGGTATTAAATTTCAATTGAGATGAGATATTTTTCGAGTCACAAGCTCACGAGTGCCGACAAGACCTTTCTAATATGTTATAAAAGCGAAAATTCAAAAATACCTAAGTTAGAAACCATGTTTCTGATGGTTTTTTCCATGACTAACCCATGTCTATTCTCTATGAAATTGATGTCAAAAAAGTATTATATATTTTCAGTAGGAAATAGAAGGCTGCCCTCTACTATCCTTGTCAGGACGCCGTATCCCTTTAATCATACTTTTCATTTCAGTACATTGAAATTTCCGTTACCAAGGACAACATCATAAATAAAAGTGTTTGTGAAATTTTACCTGCGGCTTTCTAACTTTGTGCATTAAGCATGAGGCCAGCAGAGAGGTGGTCAAATGTGAAAATTTATAATCATTTATTACGTACGGCTGAAGCAAGGAAGGAATAAAAGCGTGAAGGCATACATCTATAAACGGAAGCCGAAAAGCTTAAATGAAAAGTAAAGTGAATTTCTGTGTCTTGTCATAAAGTAATGAGAAGCTAGAGCTTTTATTCATAGCAACCCAAGATGCATTTACTCTCAATCTAGCTTCGGCAGTAAACGCTTCCCTGATGTATTGCTTTGGACTTACAGAGAAATATTTGTGCTCTACATAATAGTATAGTTAGGAGAATTACTGCATGGTTGAGAAGATTCTATAAAGGTTTATAGCTGGCGGTGTTACTGTAATTTAATCACAATGTAGCTAATGTCGTACTTTAATATCACAGGTTACTTTTTTATTTACCATTTATTAGTAACTGACAGAGTCAATCATCTCTACATCATAAACAAATCATGGGAGGGTTCTGTAGGAACCCTAAAACCCCAGAATAGATGGACTATGTCGTCATACACTACCACATTTCCTGTAATGAGCTAACCATCCGATTATTGTTTAGATCTGCGAAATATAAGTCAGGATCCTCGTTCGCAGCTCATTGGCCAAAGGAAACTCGAGAGCATTTTTGTCATCAATACAATTAACACTGCACATCCTTTATGCATGGAAATAAGTCGATCCAGTGTGAGCAATGATTAGAAGTGATTTCTGAAGAACCCTAAGGTATTTGGCAAGAGATCTTATAATATATTCATGGACTTTACCATAGTATTAACCTTAGTTTTTAATCGAAGTACAGTTGATTTATGACACTATATTTGCTTCAGGTGCACGGCATAGTGATTCAGTATTTTCGCAGGTTATATTCCATTATACGTTTTTACAAGATAATGGGTATTATTTCCTGTGCTATGTAGTCAATCCTTATTGCTTACCTATTTCATATACAGTAATTTGTAAGCTTGAACTGATGCTTTCTCATTAGAATTTTCTACAAAAAGATTTTGTTTTTACATTTGAAAATTAAAAGCAACTTCTATTGTACTTTACTTATATATACTCATTTTGCTAGATAGATGGGTAGACGGAATAACACATGTAGAGAGTGAAAATCAGTGGTTGTACACATCAAGCCATGTTGATCGATCGATGGGAGCATTAATCCAGACTAGTGAAAAAATGGGACTCGTGTGCGGGGGCCGTGGGATGTTGTGGAAAGTGGACTGAGGCCAAATCTGCATCAAAGCCAAGTTTAGTTTTCCGACCATGGACCAATCTCCTGACTTTGGAGAATGTCAGTAGCTCCATCTGTAAAACAGAAGTAATGGTGGACTTCCCTGGGGGGTCCAGTGGTTAGGACTCAGCGCTTCCACTGGAGGGGGTGAGGGTTCCATCCCTGGTCAGGAATTAAGATCCTACAAGCTGTGGGGCGCAGCAAGATAAGAGAACAAAAGGAATGATGCCGCTTGCTCTACTCACCCCTCTCTTGCTGTGAGAACCAAGTAAGACATTACAGGAAAAGCATCCTGCAGACCAAACAGGTGCATGAGCCATCCGTGCGTTGGACACAGAAGACACTGAAATGAACACAGAACCGAGTGCGCAGAGCAGACACTTTTCCACAATATTCGGACAACTTTTATGACAATATGGGTAAAAGAGTCAGGCCAAAAGGAGGTCTGTCATTTAGTCAGTAATTACTGAGCACCTCCCATGTGTCAGGCACTGATCGAGCCGGTTGTATTAAGAAGCGGTGATGAACATTTCTGAAGGGGTGATGAACTTGAGCCAGGTTCAGTGAGAGTCCCATTCACCTCCTTTGGCCCCTTTACACGGAGGCGAAATCCTCCTCCAGCCTCAGTGGGATCGATCAGATTTTCTACATTCCTTAATTTCTGGGAATGTGCAGGCTTTCAGTGCTCCACAGATGTCCAGCTCACGTAGGGCTGGTCCTGTGTGACCTCGTTAGGCTCTAATTCAGTGGCAATGACTGATCTCTGGTGAGGAGGTGATGCTTCTGGAAATAAAAATAGTCCTGCTGCAAAGAACAACCTTAGATTAACAACTCAAAGCAAAAGAAACAGTCTTCAGGTACCTGAAGTGACCGTTCAGTTGAGAACTGAAATGTCAACACGGTCGTGGGCTTGATTGATTTTCCCATGGATGTTATTTAGTTCTGGGTGTCTGGGAGATCCCCTCCTTTGTCTGTCAAAAGTCTTGCTAATTTTTCAAGGTGCTGTTAGAGGGTCTACGCCTTATATGCCATCACACGATTTCTTACTTATAATTCTAAGATTCTGCCTGCTGCTGCTGCTGCTGCTGCTAAGTCACTTCAGTCGTGTCTGACTCTGTGTGACCCCATAGACGGCAGCCCACCAGGCTCCCCCATCCCTCGGATTCTCCAGGCAAGAATACTGGAGTGGGTTGCCATTTCCTTCAATGCATGAAAGAGAAAAGTGAAAGTGAAGTCGCTCAGTCTGTCCGACTGTTAGCGACCCCATGGACTGCAGCCCACCAGGCTCCTCCGTCCATTGGATTTTCCAGGCAAGAGTACTGGGGTGGGGTGCCATTGCCTTCCCGAAGATTCTGCCTATGTTCTGTTATTTCCTGTAATTATTTAGTAGAGTTTAATTTTTTTAAAGCAAGGGCAGTCATCTTCTTCTTTGAGCTCCTTTTGGCTTCTGGTAGCATGTCTCACCCAAGAAGCAAACCAAATAATCATTAAACCTAACTACAACCACTTAAAAAAATTGTCCGACGTAGGTGAGCATACAACATTAGGATTTTTATTAATAACACACTGGTGACCTCAAAACTAACAGCTAAACCTGTTTTGGGCACTAAAGAACAGTGGCATATTGGGTTGGTTTTCCTTTAATGAAATTAATTTAAACATGTCACCAGTCCAGGGACTTCCCTGGAAGTCCAGTGGTTAAGACTCTGAGCTCCAAACACAGGGGGCATGGGTTTGATTGCTGGTCAGGCAACTAAGACCCCAGATGCTGCATGGCACACCCCAAAATATCACCGGATTAACCTTTCAGTGCTGTTTAAAAATTCTGTTTTCTCCTTTGCACATCTTATGACAGGTTCTTTAGTAAAATGCAACACTAGTTCCTATGTTTTTTAGCACTGCAGTGGGTACAAAATAGACTCGAGAATATAGCAGATTAAACACTTTCTAGGAGGCTTAGCTGTTTGAGAATTCTAACAAACCCAGTGGACTGGCGCCCATCAGAACAAGCCATTGTGAAGACCCTGTGAGGAGGGGTTTGATCTTCGGGATTTGATGTTGACGAGATCAAAGGGAAAAGCGACAGGGTGAGGATGTGCCCGCTTTCCCAGCTTCCTCGTGATGGGGGCACGTTGTCCCCATTTTAGAATATGGAACATTTCATCTCAGGACAAGACAGTACAGAACTGTAGCAAAACAGGTTTGATAAAATATGCCCAGAACCTTCCGTTCGAGGTAATTTTTAACCATTTTCTAAACACGTTTATCTTCCTTTCACTCTAAGATGTAGAAATAAGCTTAAATATTTGTGTTAGTGATAACAGAAAATCGCAAGCCGGTGGACAGAAGCAAGCCTGGGAGAAGCTCTCCGTGTCACAGCAGCTTGAGCGCCAGGCACAGCCCCGGCCACACAGTGTCACCTCTACATGCGTGGAACGTTACTTTTGTGTTTCATGGCAAATGTCTAACTGTGCCTTTTAACACGAGCATATGTGTGCTTAGCCGTTCGGTCGTGTCTGACTTCGAGACCCATGGGCTGTGGGCCGCTCCAGGCGAGAACACTGGAGTGGGTTCCCTTGCCCTCCTCCAGGGGATCTTCCTGACCCTGGGATCGAACCCACATCTCTTATGTCTCTTGCATTGTCAGGTGGTTTTTTTCTTTTTTTTAACACTTGCGCCACATGGGAAGCCTTTTAACATTAGGGACTAAGATGGTTTAGTTCAAACTTAATAAAAATTTTGAAAGTCTACTCTTCCAGATCTTTTCTAGGTGTATGTACACGTGCATGCGTGTGCACCTATGTTTTGGAGGATTCTGTGAACAGAAAAACAGGTCTGTCCCGGTGGACTGTGCAGACCTGCCCACAGGTCAAACGGCTTACCACATATGATGCAGAATTACCTTCTTCATATGGGATTTCATTAAGTAGGATCTCTCATACAATATTCAAGACACATTTTCCCAATTTCTTTTCACTTTTGTTGTTTTTGTGTATTTCAAATGTCTGTCCTCTTGGACTGGAATCTATTATCTTTTGCGATTTAAAAAGAAAAAAAAATTTTTTTTTGCCAAATATTGGAAATGATCATTCTTTCAAAGAAGGGATAAATACACATGAGTTTTTCATGATTTGATTAATATTTAACTCTTTAATCCAAGTTTTGTTAAAGCAACATTTAAACTACTGTGAACCCTGGTACTTTTCCTTCACCTTTCAGCCCAGCGATCACTCCCTGGAGGC